>NW_020872873.1:574975-577475 GCF_003789085.1 Penaeus vannamei
GTAAGGTAACAACAAGGGTAAATTTATGCTGTTAGCATTGTCTACTTATCTATTTGAACATAATAATAATAATAATAAGAAGAATATTGTTAATAATAATAATAATGATATTGTTAATGATAATAATAATAATAATAATAATAATAATAATAATAATAATAATAATAATATAATAATGATAACAATAATATTGTAATAATATAATAATAATAATAATAATAATAATAGTAATATAATAACAACAATGAATAATGATAATAATAATAATAATAATAATAATAATATGATAATACCAATACCGATAACAATAATCGGTTTACCAATTCACAAGCCGCCAAAGTCTGAAAATATACACAGAGATAAAAATGACAAACTATATATGCATAAACATATAAGCACCAAATAAATTAACAATCTATTTGCGATATAGCAACAAAAGAGGCAAATATCGTCACAAAGTGCCAGTAAAGCTGAGCTAGGAGTGCTGAACTAGTAATTGTAGACCAGTGCTCGTTGAAGAGTTGTATGGGGGCAGTCCATTGACTTTGTGCTCGTTTATGAGTCGGACTAGAGCGGGTATTGTTCTGCGGTGGTAGCGATTAGTGTGGATCCTGATGGGTACGAAGGGCCCGACGGGGGAGCCACATCATTTCCTGCTCTTCCGGAATTTCCACATCCTAGGGGGGAGCGAGAGGTCGTTTTACCACAGCAGAATAAAGCAACCCACCCACCCCGTTTGTTTATGCGACTATGGAACATGGTGTTGTCAGGTAACATGTATAGTAAAAACTTAGATCTGCTAAGCCTTTGTGATGGATACCTGGTGACACAGACGCGAAGCTAGTGTGTGGCTGGAGAGGAATTCGATATTAGACTTCAGAAGCTTAGGGAAGCTGTACCGGAGTCTTGGTAAGGTTTAACAGGCTGGGACCTTCTTTCCCTGTTTCTTTTCCGGATTGCGGGTATGCGTCCCTTAATGGCCTCCCTTGCTATCCCGGCCTAGGAAAGGGTCTAAATTCTTTAGTCTTTGGATCACTTAACTGTTGGGTACTCACGACTGCGTTTAAGGGAATATATTTACCTGTCGCACCATAATTGCTAAGAACTGCATAACCACATACAGAGGCAGGAAAGGGGGTGAACCAGTAGGTGGGTCAGATGTGTGGCAAGTAAAGTTCGATTTTTTGGAATATTCATTATTGCTATGATATTCACTGAATGTCACGGAGTAGTCACTGCAATGCACATATACTAGCCGAAGTAAATATAGTAGTCCGACAGCCGACTTTGGCTACCCAGGAGCGCCTACTTGCACGTTCGACTAGTACGGCGTTAGGTCTGTGTGTGTGTATAAATGTATATGTATATATATTTGTATATATATATATGTATATATGTGCTTGCGTGTGTGTGTATAAATGTATATGTATATATATTTGTATATATATGTGTGTATATGTGCGTGCTGTGTGTGTGTGTTTGTGTGTGTTTGTGTGTGTGGTTTCGTGTTTGCGTGCATATTTGCGTGTGTTGTTTGTGTGTGAATTTAGATGGACGCAGACACTTGTTTTTTCGTTTCTGTGTGCGAGCGTCAACATACCCTGCCAACCCAGACCGGTCTGTCACCTGAGAAGGCCAAGGCTGACCCCTTTTGTTGAGAAATCCCTTTTGGCGAAAGGAGGGACTTCACAACAAGTCCTTCCACCTGCCAACAATCACGGTCAATAAACTGGCCGCTTGCCAACATATTTCATTCTGACAACACTTATAGTTTTCCTTTTTCTTTTAAGATTGCTGAAGCGTGACCTTGTCAAGACTATATATATTTTCCTTCGTTCTCTTTCATTATTGTTTATTCGTAAAGGTATTTTGATTTTAATTACTGCTTTGTTAATATATTCAAGATCACATTTATGATAAAATTCTCTTGGATTTTCTTCATCTTTCTCATTCTCGTCTGTTCTTCATTTATCATATTCTTTCATTTTTGCCTTTTTCATTTAATTTCGCAGTTCCCAGTAACAAATATTCTCTATTTGCTTTTAGAAGAAACCAGGTAAGATTTATTGAAATCACATCAACAAAAAGGCTCTCAAAAGGCAAAGAAAAACAAAAGAAAGAAAGAAAGAGAAAAAGAAAGAACACGAAGAAAAAAATATGAAAAAAATAATTCAAACAATAAAGGAGACAAAGCTAGAAATGGAACAAACAAAAGCGAAAAAAAAGAAGGAAAGAAAAATAAAATGCTTGTTAAAATACCACTTGGTCGTGTTATTGCCTCCTCATTTTATGCCGGAAGTTCTTACATAAGCAGCGAGGCGAGAGAAGACAGCATTCCGGGTATTGATCAGTTTGTGAATATTCTGGCCGAACTTAGATCGCCATACATGGTCCTGTTCCATTATGCAATCGTTGTTGCTTTATGTTTACTTGTGTGTGTGGATATATATATATATATATATATATATATATATATATATATATATATATATACTGTATG
>NW_020872873.1:582475-591464 GCF_003789085.1 Penaeus vannamei
AAGAGAGAAAAAGCAATCAGAAACATCTGCCGCACTATACAAAAAAGAAACCCAAAGGAAAAGTTTAGAAAGAGAGAAACTTAAGTCTCGGATAACAAATTGCAAAAAATGGTCAAAAAGTTGCAAGCAAAGAAATGAAAAGAAAAAATCTTGTCATTCCAGTTGTAAGAACGAGTATTAGTAAAGTAACGAGAGGAAAGTAAAGAAGAAGATAGAGAGAGAGAGAGAGAGAGATACTGCAACACTGTGTAGCAGTTACGAAATGG
Source organism: Penaeus vannamei (assembly GCF_003789085.1). Classification (NCBI taxonomy): domain Eukaryota; kingdom Metazoa; phylum Arthropoda; class Malacostraca; order Decapoda; family Penaeidae; genus Penaeus; species Penaeus vannamei. The sequence goes on from NW_020872873.1 coordinate 582,742, forward strand.
GCCATCAGGATCATTTTCAACAAATGAAGAAACAAGGGGCAACTTCTTGGTCAAGTTAAATGAGTCATTGTTGATAAAATCGCTATCGCCAGTGGGATTTAATTTAGATCTTAATTTTCTGTCTTCTAATTCAAGTTTAGCTATTTCTATTTCTCTATTTCTAATCTAAATATACTTTCCAAGTTCTAATTGAGCAGTGAACCGAGACTCACCTTTCTGATGAGACAGAATGGAAGTGTCTTTAACTTAAAACAGTTCGGAATCTTGAGGGTTAAAGTAATCAGTGGTTTCAGGGGGAAGTAACTCTTAGATTTTCTATTAATAGTTCCTTAATTACTTTCTTAGTTGGTGGACTTGAATGAGGCACTGAGAAGTACTGAGCAATAAAGCGCCAAACACTTTTCTTAATACGGTCTGTTACTTGTTCAAGTGTAGAATTTTCGCAAAATTCTATAGCATTAAAGGCAAATATATTAATGGGTAGGATTTGGATAAGGGAAAGGCAATATTCAATCTGCTACAGCAGGAAAACTGATTTTTTTGCAGGAATCATTGCAAAAATCGTTTGTTATGAAAGAGGCTAATATCGAACAATTTATTTTTAAAGACGTACTAACACCAACTTTAGTATTTGGCTTATGAATGCCATGAATTAAACAGACGGAAGCAGGAAACTATAAGCACTCTGAGAGCGCATACCTCCGCCAAGGCAAAGGGGTCTCTGATGCAGTAACAATATTCACAAGAAGATTTACATTAAAGTTAACTCATTTTCAAGTACACAGCTGACGGCCGTGTTTACTTATCTCGCAATGCTAATTACTCCTTTAAAAAAAAATCCTGAATCCGGATCATGATCTGGACCACCAACAAAGATTTAAAGGGAAGGTCTAGTGCTTTACACGTTATTCTTGTTTTAGGGAGACCGTCTGGTCTTTTTTCAGCGTTTTCCGCCCATCTTGCCGAAATTCAGTTAAATACACTTCCAAGGAGTAACAGGCCCCCGATTCTTTCCTGAAAATTTCAAGGCCCGACCGATGTTTTATAGGTGGCAGCGGCCCTCTACGATGTCGACCGAAATACTAATTTTTTCACTTTATCTTAGAAAATAATCGACAATTGTGACATAAAAATGAGAGGTAATAAAATCACATGAGATTATTTTCTGATAGCTTACTAAATATTACGTAAGATGAGACCAAGTTTAAATTTTTGGTATAATTATAAAAATCTGGCAAACGTCAAAAAAAAAAAAAAAACTAATATGCAACTCATGTGGAATATTTAATTTTCCTTGTTTTCATCAGAAATAGTTTGATCTATGAGCAAAATCACCACCAAAATTTTATGGAATATTAGGCTAAGACACACCTCAGGTAAAAATTTCATCAAAATCCATCCATAACTTTTTGAGTTGGAAAAAAAAAATCCTGGATTTGAACCATGGTACACATCACCACCAAATTGCAATCGGCATCCAGGTTAGGTAAAAATCTCATTTAAATGTGTTCATAACTTTTAAAAATATCTGAAAACAAAAATAAAAAACAACAATCAACTAATAGACAAGGACTCAAACAGAATATAAATAAACAAAAGGTCATATAATACACGGAAATGATCTATATATCCTAACATAACCTTTATACATATTTTTGCACCGTCCTGTACTTATATATCGCCATTTCACAGGAGTCTGAGAGTGAAAATTAGATATGTTGCCCCGTAGAGTTGAACACCTCAGATCCTCGGGTGAAATGACTTGTGAGGCATGGCCTGATGTCGCCCAGCAGGGTTCTCGTCCTGCGCGCAGCCACTTGCTCGCACAACAGTTTTCTAATAGCGTAAACAAAGAAAACAAATAGATATCAGTGGGGGACTGAAGAAAATTTTACGTACACAAAATGATGGAAATGTAAAAAAAAAAAAACTTCTTACATCAAAATAAGACAATGTATTTAAAAAAACAACTGCATATATATATATATATATATATATATATATATATATATATATATATAATAGTATTTACAATTTAATTTGAAAACAAAAAAAAAACAAACAAACTTGTAGTATATATATATATATATATATATATATATATATATATATAATATATATATATATATATATATATATATATATATATATATATATATATATATATATATATATATATATATATATATATATATATATATATATATATATATATATATATATATATATATATATATATATATATATATATATATATATATATATATATATATATATATATATATATATATATATATATATATATATATATATATATATATATATATATATATATATATATATATATATATATATATATATATATATAAATCTAACCAATTGTAGATGTAGTTTAAACTTGAAACATCCTCCTGCAACTTTTATCATTTCAGAAGATAATATGAGGGATGTAAGAGTATTTCTTATCTTTGATTTCAACGAGTTTACCTTCGAGAATAACCTTTCTACATCAACATTAGATGTAAATAAACTTAATATTTGAAGAGCAAATTCGGAAATGGTTTCGAACATGGGCTGCTCTAGCTCATCCCGAAGGATACCGATTGCAGTAAATTTGTTTCCGGTTTATAATATTCCTCATTTCCTCCGGAATTAGATTATGGTCTACTGCTCTCCATTCATTATCCAGATGTGGATTAATAGAGATCCTCGGAAAAGCAGTGACAAGGTCTCTCAGAGATGGCATTGACACTCTAGATCCTTCATCTAGAAAGTTTTGGGGGACAAAAATGTGGCACATTTGAATTTGCTTGTTTGAAAGAAGGAACCTTTTATCTTCATTTCTTTGCAAGCAATGATGAGAAATTGTTTGCAGGTGCTGAATACATTCTCTAGCAAATCTTTGTTGTGTCTGTATTCCTTTGATTGTATGAGGCCGTGCATTTCTGATCCAAGATACATCTGGTAAAATGGAAGATGATTTGAATCGTTCTCAATGTCAATGGTTGTTCTATCGTTTGCCTTATTTCATTTCTCTTTATAAAGCACCACAACAAATCTGTGTAGAGTTCATACTTTTTTGTGTAGGGCTTGGATGGTTGGTCCTTGCTGTTGGAAAAGTAGGTTGAGCTGGTTGCATTTAGGCAAAATGAAATTAAGAAAAGTATAATAGAGTTTTGTAGATGGTTCGTTCATTGTGTCCAATATGCTTATTGTTGCGTAGAGTCTTTCCTCTGCACTGATATTAAAGAAATACAGTTTGAGAGGCTCCCACTGTTCCAGCAACCTTTTTACAGCCGCATGGTATGATAACCACCTTGTCTGGCACACATGTAGTAATTTGTGAGGTTTTACATCACAAAAATATTGAAATTCTTTTATATGAATTCTTTTGGCCCTATGGGAGAAATGGTTGTGTATATTCCTCACAAGATCTTCGCATTTGCGAGGAAGACATTTGCCTGCTTGGGAGGAGCACAAGTGTACAGAATGACAAATACATTTGAGTATGGTAATTCCAGGCATTTCATCATTCAGGCAGCTTGTGAGAGAATTGTGTTTGCCTGTAAATTTACTCGCCCCATCAGAAGCAAAACCAATTAAATTTTCTTTTGGTATTTCATATTTGTCAAAATATTTTATTATTATTTCATACAGTCTTCCACCTGTTGCACCTGTTGTGTTTGTGGCTGAGAAAATGTTTGCAAGGTCCAGGAGTCTACTTTGTATTGTCTTGCTATCTGGATCGTAATATTTTACTATACCACAACTTTTTTGTGTACTGATATCAGTAGTCTCATCAATTATAATTGAGAATTTGTTATCTTTAATTTTTTGATTTAGTTCTTGTCTTTCAAAGTCTCCCATTTTATCTATTAAATTTTTTGCTTTTGTCCTTTTCAAATAGCATTTTTGAAGGGTAGAACACTCGGGGAAAGTACCTTTTAATAAATCAATCAGATGGTCAAGCAGTATTAAAAGGAATGTTATGTTCTACAAAGAAAAAAAAATGTGAATTTGATTTCCGTTACAGTCACAGCATCGTCGTCGCTGAAGTCCTTGGGTTGTGCTCTCTGCATTTCCTCATGTAGACGAGTGTGGTGTTTGGAAGTAGAATGAGGCTTCAGAGTTGATGTCAGCGGTAAGAGAGGTCTTGCAGGTTTGCAATGAGCTTTGTGAGGGTCTTCAACATTCTCCAACCATTCCTTGAAGACTTCATTCTCCAACCAGGTAGGGCGGAACTTCCGATTTGGGGCCATGATCAGGATCAGGAATACAGCAGCGGTCAGAGCCTAGAGGAGACAATTCAGAAATGTGTTATGGTTGAAACAAAACCATATATACCAATTATTCATTACATGTAATGACACAACATTTGATATTAGTACTTACAGTTGGTGTCGATCTCTGAAAGTTAGAGAGGAGCATGTTTCCATAGCTAACTCTCAATAGCTTCTCGAAAATACAAACGTTGTATGAAAATATGCAAATAGTTTTCATCAAATTGTTTGTAGAATAAATGATTCAAACCATACGAAATCTTTATTTATTGTGCAAATATCAGCAAAGCCATTTACTATGAAAAAAACTTAAAATACATTTTTTGCGAACATTTTGCACGCATTTGCGTGCTGTGGTCCGCAAATCTGCGGGTGTTACTTCCCGCGCTTCAAATGATCGCATAGCAGACGAAAATTGTATGCATCGGTAACACTGTCGCCCAGCTGGGCTGAGAACGGGAAGCGTATGATACCCGTCCGGCTGGAGAACGATCATTTTTTCGACCAGTATTATACATCGTAAAACTCCGTAAGATCAACAATAATAGGTAAATAATAGATGATAATATACAATTACATCGTACATGATTTCATGTGCCAAAAAAAAAAAAAAATAAAAAAAATAATAATAAAGGAAAGAAGAAAAAAAACTCGCGATGTTTGGTTCCTTCACATTTTTATGCATAGCACACCTATTTTCAGTCCAATTTTAACATATGGCTCATTTTGAAGCTGAATAGTAGATCTTATTACATGTTGAAATAAGAATTTGCAATATTTTTGTGTGCGTCTTATAAAAGTGACATATTTTCAGTATCCCTTATAAAGGTGTTGGAATAGTCGCCTTCGTAAAATATTCACACATCCATAATATAAAATAAAATAAATAAATAATAAATAAACAATAAATAAATAAAAACAAACAAATAAAGTCGACTTCCACGTATTAGCTTCTGCATATCATAGTAAAAAAGATTGTTCTATTCTCATATGAAATCAGAATGGCTGTTTTTTATGATTTTTTTTTTTTTTTTTCTAATGGTCAATGTAGGCCTATAAACACCCAAATCGCTGCTAACCTGCTACACCTAGCTATCACCATCCATTATCGCCATGATAATGATGTGATGATAATAATGAATAATAATATAATAATAATAATAATAATTAGAAACCGTTAGGTGCTGTCAATGTCCCAGGTAGACTAATCTTATATCCTTCTTTTCTAATAAAAAAAAAAATAATCATGAAAAGATGAAGAAAACGAAAAATGTCGATATCTCGAAACACTACCTTATGGGGGGGGGGGGGGCAAATTCCCACGGACATAAATTATGTCCGAAATTAACATATTGTGGCTCATTTTGTAGAAAAACAAAATGTCAAATAAAATTTAAATATTTCTCATTTTTAGATGTGGAATCCCTCCCCCCTGCTGCATGAAAAAGAGAAAATAATAAAAAAAACTAAATTTTCGGTTTTGGATGATAATTCAAAACCTTTTTGGCCAATTTCGAAAAAAAGGGTGTGTTTCATCAAATTGTCTAGAAAAATCGAAAAATGGAAAAAAGCCAGTCCCCTTTAGTTTATGTTATGTACTATGAATAAAAGACGAAACCTTATCTGTTTGCCTTCAACTTCGGCACTTTGCACCCGTAAAATTACCTGAAAATGTCGTCTGCTAAAAAATGCAATTGCAGCGCCGCCACACGTCTGTGACATTACACCATGGGAAAGGCTTGGTCAGTAGCAACTCGAGGTGTCATGATGTCTGATTTTAATGTCACAAAAGTTGTGATTCTATTAAAGAAAAAAAAAAAAAAAAAAAAAAAAAGCACATTGGGTTTATTATTCATTTTGATCTTTTCAGCTTGCAAAATAAATAGAAAATAAGGATTTTAATGTTTATATTTTCATTGAACAATCATCAAAATAGCCCTGTGGATAAGTGTGGGATATTATGTTTATGCATGTAAGTCTCTTAAGTGGAATTGCTCGCAGTGGGAGACAAGGCATAGGCCTATATTTATTTTAAGGGGGTTTTACACGGTCAAACATGTTGGCCAACACGCTCATCAAACCTCCAACACAACATGTTTGAAGAGTGTTTACACGTTGAAACCAAACTGACAGACAACCTCAGTCGGTGCCAAAAGGAGAAGGAGCAACATGTCACTTACCACAGACGAGGTGATGGCAGTCGGGATAGTGATTGCCCTCAACGAAAAGAAAAGGAAGCGTTCAAAGTGGACAAAGGACTGGTTGCTGAAAAGGGACCAAATTTCACATACCAACTTAATGAAAGAGCTGAAATTAGACCCAGATGAATGGCGCAATTATATGCGCATGGATGAATCAACATATTTAGAACTTTTGAATATGGTCACTCCATTCATTACATGTAAAGACACCGTAATGAGGAAGTCCATTAGCCCTCATGAACGGCTGATCGCAACACTGCGTTTCTTAGCAACAGGCCGATCTCTGCAAGACTTGAGATTTTCAGCTGTAATGGGAACTAGCACCTTATCCAAGATTATACCAAACTTGTGTTGCCATCTACAAAGTACTCAAGAAGGATTATTTAAAGGTGGGTTATGATATGCAATATGTAATGTGCATTTATTGAGGAAAATCAGTACATAGTAATAGTATGTGAAAAATACTGAAACCTTCTGTTGAAATGTCCTATGCTTTCTAACCACAGTGTCAAGCGAAAGGACAAAACCCAAATCAATCCAAAATTATAACCCTTTATATCTCACTCTTTGATTGCCAGACACATATGAAATTGTTACAAGGGCTGAAAATTGGCAAAATAGTGACATATTGGAATCACTATTAGAATTATCGCTTACATGAAAGGAACTTGACGACTGTGGTACTGGTGTTGCAAATGATTCATGTGAATGGTATGTGTTTGTTACAATTTTAGAATAGGCAGACAAATTCCCATTCTCTGCTTCAAAAAGCACATCATTTATCAGTTTCCTAGCACAGCCTGCTGTTTTCTTGTCCAGGGAGTCGAGTGCTTGGCCTACGTACTTCCCAAATGTCTCATTAGGAGTATCATGTCTCTCAGATCTCTCTTCTAAGTTACGAGCGACCAGGTTTAGAATGTGATCTGCCTTCGTAGTGTTTCCCTGCTCCGTTTCACTACAGGAGCATTGCTGCATGAAGGTATTTCATCATCAGCTGGTGGCTCAGCAACACTCTAGAAAGGAGAACACTATAAATATAGTGCAAGTCTCTCTCTCTCTCTCTCTCTCTCTCTCTCTCTAATAGCCTTGTATCTTTTATCTGTTTCAGTTTCCGGCAACAGAAAAGGAGTGGAAGACTGTTGGAGAACAGTTCGAGTTTAGATGGAATTTTTCCCCACTGTCTCGGTGCTGTTGATGGAAAGCATGTATGGATAACGCCGCCATCAGAATCAGGGTCTTATTATTGGAATTACAAAGGATACAACAGTCTTGTGTTAATGGCAGTTGTAAATGCGAACTACGAATTCATTATGGCAACATTGGAACTAATGGTCGCGTATCAGATGGAGGAGTCATTGATAATACAGAATTTGGTAAGCGACTCAAAGATGAAAAGCTCTGCATCCCACATGAGTCAGTAACAGCTACTTCAAATTGTGTTTTGCCATATGTATTCGTGGGAGATGAGGCCTTTGCATTAAGGACAGATTTCTTGAAACCTTATTCTCAAAAGGACCTACATAGTGAGACGCGAGTATTCAACTACAGGCTGTCAAGGGCACGGAGAGTGGCAGAAAATGCCTTCGGCATTATGGCTTCCAGGTTTAGAATTTTCCACACTTGTATAAATCTCAAATTGACAAGTATTGACAAAGTTGTCATGGCATGTGTTGTGCTACATAACTATTTGCGGAAAGCATGCCCTTCAGACTATTCCCCAGAGGACTGCTTCCATAGGGAGGATAGAATGTGCAAAATGATTTTGCCAGGCTTAACTGCAGATCCTTATGTAGCAGGTTTGCAACACGGTCAGGGATCACGAAACTATCCTGAAATTGCAAAGGTAGTAAGAGATAGATTTAAGGATTACTTTGTGAATGCCGGTGCAGTAGCATGGCAAAAAGACTTCATATAAATCATGAAAATAGGAAAGGCTAGTCTACACCTTCAAACTCAAACTATACAGTCTGATTGGAATTGGCTTAAATAGTGTGCTGTAATTTTTTTTTTTTCAAAATAAATGAATACAATGGTTATGATAAGTTTAATTGATTCATTATTCAAATGGCTGGCTCAAGTTTAGCTTCAGATCCAGATTGACATGTTGGATTCTTAATGAAATGATGATTCATAATACAAAATTGTCTGAAACTTCAGACTAATATACCAGAGAAGTCAGGAGATACATTTTACAACCTACAGATTATATGAAAGCACCCATGAAACTGAATAAAGTCATCTG
>NW_020872873.1:601564-636564 GCF_003789085.1 Penaeus vannamei
AGGCTAGTTGATGAAGGGGCAAGCCTTAATGCCCCAATTAAGGGTAAAGAACTTTCATCATTGGCCATGGTGAGCCTAAATAAAATTGGGTAAAGAAATGGTCTCCCCCTCAGGGTCCCTATAAGTGGTAAGGGCTAGGCGATTAACCAAGGGAAAACTGTGCCCATGGCTCCTGGAGGCTGTTCATGACACAAAACCAGCTTTTCATCCTTTCAGCACGGCTCCCACACCTTAGAATGGGAAAGAAGGGGATGAAGATATGGAAGAAGAAAGGGGAAGAAGAAAAGACAATGCAGATTTAATTGAGGTGAGGGCTGAGCTCCAAGGCAGGGACAAACCCATACATAGGGCCTCTGTCTCTGTCTCATAAGCATTAATTGCCCATTGAAAACAATGAGCAATGGTTGGGAGGGATGATATTATTATTGAAATAGGAGTTTACATATACTGAGTTAATGTTTACATTACTTATGCTTCATGTTTATTTTTTTTTCTTTTTCATGTTGATACTGAAATGTATAGTTTTCTTCCTCATTTCACACAAATGGTTTAGCGGCATATAGAATAATTCTTATTAGGTAATGAATAAAAGACTGTTGGAAAAATATTTGCATTTTTATTGATGCCCAAGTGTAGAAAATTTAGTGGTTCCACACACAAAACAATGAAATTCATCAAGTTTGATATCAATTAGAAAATGATGGTAATGTATTTACATACATTTATTTCTTTCTCTATATATAAATGCTAAGATATTTAACATTTATTTTACACATTTGTAGATTTCACTTTTTAAACAGTTCTAAGGCTTCTTGAATGGTATTTTTTCTATATAGAAATACAAAGTTATTTAACATTTATTTTACACATCTGTAGATTTTACTTTTTAAACAGTTCTAAGGCTTCTTGAATGGCATTTACCCCATCCCTTGCCACTGCCAACATATCCTTCTGGCTTGCTACCAACTGCTTCTGGCCTGCCACCAGTTCTGACAACAAAGTGGCAACAAGTGTCTGGTTTTGCACCAACTGGGCAAGAGAAGAACTTATCCCTTCCTGGTTGGTGGTCATTTCCTCTGGAAAGAATTATATCTTATTTGTGAAGGAAGAAAATCAGAAACACATACTAAATAGCATAGGAAAATATATACATGGATTAATCAATCAATTACAAAAACAGGTTTATTATGAGTAGTGAATAAAGAATGCAAGCTTAATTAAAAATGACAACTTAGTTACCTGTTGAAGAAGAAGTCCTAGAAGCTTGTGCTCCATGAGGATCAGCATCAGTACTTTTATCTGTATACCTTTGTTGATTGTGGCTGAAAATGGAAATGCTTGTTTTACCTACATGTATACATTGCGTGTGCGCGTGTGCGTGTGTGTGTATGTGTGTGTGTGTGTGTGTGTGTGTGTTTGTGTTGTGTGTGGTTGTTTGGGTGTGGGGTGGGGGGTTTTTAAAGCATTCTGCTTGAGTGTTGGTATAATCAGTCCCATATGTCCTCCCACGGGCCCTACATAGTTACAGAAAACAACCTTCAAGAATTAATGGATTTACAAATGAATGATATTCAGATAATGAAAACTACCCCCTGTGGTTGGCAGTAAGTAAAAGAAAAAAGAAAAGAAAGAAAAAAAAAAGAAGAAAAAAAAGAAAAAGAAAAAAAGAAAAGAAAAGAAAAGAAAAAGAAAAGAAAAGAAAGAGAAAGAAAGAAAAGAAAAGAAAAAGAAAAAAAGAAAGAAAGTTCTATGTACACACTTACCTGCTGTTGCTCTGTAAAAGTCTGAAGGCAGTTATTGGAGGACTTCCTCCTCCGTTCTCACTCACTACAGCTTCATCTTCATTTGAATGAGAACCTATAATTGTTTAAGGATATTAACAATAACATGTATAGAACATGTATATATTGAAAAAGTTACTATATTATCTACTATTATTCCAGTTTACATGAACAGAAATTGGGGATATAGCATTTCCGTAACAGCTTCCACAACCTGAGGAGTTTCATAACCAATAACAATAATCTATGTAACTTTAATAATGAAGGATATGATATACGTTTTGCCTCTGAAGGCAGAAAAATATAAAAAAGAAAAACATATATATCAATGAGAAAAACATAAAACAAAAAACGCGTCACAATGGCCGTATTCCATTCCATGATCTAATTTACAATATGTGAAATGTATAAGTGTATGTGTGTGTGTGTGTGTGTGTGTGTGTGTGTGTGTGTGTGTGTGTGTGTGTGTGTGTGTGTGTGTGTGTGTGTGTGTGTGTGTGTGTGTGTGTGTAGGCGCGTGCGCACGCGTGTGTATGGTTTACAGCTCCCAAAACCAGAAAAAAGTAAACAATATCAGAAACATACCACATTAACTGTTCACATACTGAGACCCCAGCGGCCACCATATGGAGACCAAACAAATCCTAAACCAAGCATTAAGGCGGCTCATACACACCTATCACAAACATGGTAATAGTTTACCACGATTGGTATGTTACTGGTGGTAAAAGCTGTAATTGGAATTTATCATAAACAGAAATTCAATAAAGAAAATGTTAGGATGCTTACCTATTCTTGGGGAAATCTTCATCTCTGCTTTACCATTTACATGCACGATTCCCTCATCCAATACCTGAAAATATAATCAACCGTTGAAATATCATCATATCATATATAATATCATCATAACTATTCATCATACTTATCACTGCTAATGACTTCAGTTGTTGACATGCCAGATAATTTTCAATAATCCATCGATCTTATTACCAACACTTTGGTTTTGTAACTGAGTGGTTATTTGTCTCAACACACTAAATTACTGTTAATCAATTTCCAACAATATGTTAGGCAAAAACTACGTAAATTCCTTAGGAAATAAGGCAGACTTATAAAATAAACAATATATATGAGGCCCCGTCTGCGAGAGGGGCGTAACCCACAAAAGTGGCGGTTACAGGCACCAACTTGTAGACAAGATACTGAAAATTAAACTCGTGTGGCAGTGTCAGCCAAAGGAAAAGAGACATTCCTGATGGGTTAATTTAAGCCAAAAGTTGGATGTTTTTGGCGTCCACGCAGCGAGATTCACTATTGAAATTTGTGCGAGAGGGCTTTATGCTCTGGGTGGTGCCGGAGCCAATGAAAACGGATTATATTACTGCCCCAGTTCTCAGCCAATCACAGACCACTTCGGCACAGCACCCTCCTTTCGCTCAAGTCTCTCTCTCTTCCTCTTGCGATGTCGTCTAGCGATGGAGATACTGACGACCCTGCCCCTGATTTGTCTGGGAGTGATCCAGATGTGGATATCTGGAGTGCAGAAGCGCAGTAGAAAAGGAAAGGAATCCCTAAATTGTGGGTTAGGAACGTGGCCAAGGTGAAACGTGACAGTGGGGAAAGGGAGTGATACGGGAGTGATAAAACCAAGAATATTGTCATTGTCAGGGTTGTTGGGCCTCCTTGTACCTGCCTGAGATGTTACAACCGAGTTGGTGCTGACAATGTGAAGTGTATTTTTCAAGAGTATTGGAAAATGGGTGACCATAATGCGCAGTCAAGCTACTTGATAAATCGTGTTGTGTCCTAGGAGGTGAGTCGTCGTTATGCTGGACCTAGCACAAAGAGAAGTGTGACCTGTGAATATTCAGTGCTACTGAACAATAACACGTAGTGGTGTGTAAAGTGGCATTCTGTAACATCCATTCCATCAGCATGAAATGAGTGGATAATGACAAGAGAAGGTAGGGAGACCTATGGACACGTGGAAGTGCGTAGAGTGCAGACTCTGACGTCTCAAACATTTTTGTGGGGCTCGCAATGGGGCATATATATATATATATATATATATTATATATATATATATATATATATATATATGTGTGTGTGTGTGTGTGTGTGTGTGTGTGTGTGTGTGTGTTGTACATTACATAATATTACACACACCACACATTACACACACACATTACAATATATATAATATATATATATATATTTATATACACATTATACATTATTCATACAACAAGGCACACAATTATATATTATATATATTATATTATATATCTCATACTATCATCTAACAACACACACACACAACACAACACCAACACAACACACTAACACCCCACCCCACCAATATTTTTATATATTATTATGATATATCTATTAATATATATATACATATATTATATATATATATATCTATTCTATAATTATATTATTATATTATATATGTATATATATAATATATTATATATATATATATATATTATATATATATATATATTATTAATAATTATATATAATTATATATATATATATATGTATATATATATATATATATATATATATTATATATATATATATATATATATATATATATATATATATATATATACAGTATATAATATTATATATATATATATATATATATAGGTATATTATAATGATATATTATTATATATTATTCAGCGCATAGATGTATATTTTTATGTAATATCATATGTACAATATATGTATTTATTTAATACATATATTGCGCTGGCCACATATTGCGCTATAGACCGTTTGACTCCCCACCTCCGCAAGTCATCAGGGCGCAAGCATAGAGTTAGTTAGAGGGTATTAAATACTCGTAAACAGGTCCAACCTAGCATAACAAGCCGGGAAAATAAGAAAAGAAACTCGCAGTTGCTAGCGGGAGTAGCTGAACGAACAGCAAGAGAATATTTGAGAAAGAGCCCAAGGTACCGCAAGACTCAGCACATCACACACATATATATATATTTTTTAGAAGTATGGCCTTAAATCTATGGATATATTACTAACTAGTGTTCAGCACATTAAAAAGACCGGCTTATTATGTAATTTCAATAGATGAGGGAACATACTGAAGTGGCGGGTTAATAAGTGCTGTGGTGCAGTAATGAGGAATTTAACTTGAGATTGAAATCACTTGGACACATAATACCAGTAAGAGGATAGATGGTGTATATCGCCGCCATTAGACTGCTGATTACTTCTCACCACATTCGCGTGACCCTCGCTCGCATTAAGTGAATACTGTTTATTATGCATGATTTTGTATAGGGCTTGGTATGTTGCTTACTCCGATAATCTCAGCTCATACCGTCATTTGGGGTTATCTTTCATTAACATGGGGTTCGAAAATTAGTTATTTTACCTAAGAACATTTGTATGAACCAGTGCAGACTCTCAACTTATTCGAACTCAATTATTCAGGACGAATTTGGAGACACATAGGAGGGCCTGTCAAAGTGTTGGGTTGGTAATAGCCTAACACATATATAAGGAGCACCGCCACACCAACACACAACCTTCAAACACACACACACCAATTACACTATTCAACTATACATTCATTACTGGGTTTTTATGGGTTTTTTATGTATTATATACACACACACAGAGGCATTTGTGGCAGTCAACATATATATAATAATTTATAGGCTAATTTATTTCCCCTTGGTATATATATGTATATTAATTAGGGTATATATGTATATATATACACGTGGTATGAAAATCATAGTATATAAACAGTATATTATTGATATGTATATATCAAATTATAGACACATATATGTACATACACATATTGAATGGTTTTAGTTGATATATATTAGTATATGCGGTACCCTATATACTTCTTATCTGTGAATAATTTTAGAGGATTTATTATATTAAGACATATACAGCGCGTTACTTCTATTTACTAGCTTATACAGTTGCGATGTGCAGTATAAGGTTGCTTGAAACGTTCCAAGATGTAGTTTACCAATATATTATTACTAGATCTACAATGATAAGCATACTGATACATGCATAATATATCCCACTCGCTCAAGGCATAAGGTTAATTTTATGCAAATATATGCGGTGGAAAATTATAAATAAATTATTAAAATAATATAATAAAATATAATAAAAAATACATTAACACACCCTTTCTACCGATATTCATCTATAGTATTCTCTATTGTGATAGCTAACATTAGGACATCTACCTATCTTATATAGTTAATACAATCTTATATATAGTACTGGATTTTTAATAAACTTTTTCTTCCTACTACTTTTAACGCTATATATTTACTAGACGTGTTACAACAATGCGGCACTGAGATAGTCCATACTTCACTCACTAAAACACTTCAATGAGTTGCTTTCACTCCTTATATCAGATAATATACTTTGTTGATGTTATTGATGGCTTTTGTCCCTAATGTAACGTTTTATTGTAATTTGTTCAATATACCCTTTCGAGAAATCTTCTACTAGGGTCTTTATATAATAATATCCCTGGCCTAGGTTCTAATGGCATATTATGTGTGTCCTCTTTGCATCTACTTCCCGGTGTATAGAATACTTATGGTTAGCCATGTAATTTTCTTGAACTTTGGCCTAACGTTCAAATACAATTTACACTTATTCTTTAAGTCTCACTGACGTCTGTTACTCACTTACTTTAATACAGGTTCAATGAATTTTGGGCACAATTACTTAGTTTATTATAATTTATAATTATCTTCTATTAAGACGCCATGGTGAACAATATATATAAATTGATATCCTTGTATGGGTATATTATGAAAAATAATAAAAATACATGTATACGAAATAAGATTGGGATTAGCATCTTTTACTAATACACCTCCATTATGATAACCGCGGTTATATCACCGTACCGACTTCAATCTACCTATATATATTATATAAGCCTCGGCGGCGATAACGGCACGAGTTGTTACCAAGTATATTTTACGATACTATTACTATTACCTTACTTCACCTATCTATAGAGAACAAGCACTATCCTTTTTCACGTCAGTAATACGGGGCTGCAATGGGGGTGTGGAAGAAATAGGTAAGGTAGAGAGAGGAGATGAAAGAGGGAGATTGATGAGAGAGAGGGAGAAGGGAGATGGGGATAAGTGGGTATGAAGGTGGAGGGTGAATAGATAGGTAGAGAGGGAGTAATAGGGAGTATAAAATTAATATATAGGGGGGAAAATAAAATAAGAATTTAAATAGAAAAAAAAAAAAAAGGGGGAATAAATATATAATAAAAATATAGGATAAAGGTGAGTATAAGAATTAGTTATATATATATAATTACGCAAAATATTTGGTGGTTAAATGAAACTAATCAAGAGATTCTATAGATGAAAGAGGCGTGAACTATTTTTCCACACTGGAATCTCGATGGACTACCAGACGTAAACTTAAAGGGATACTGAAGATAGCAGTAAAGTTCCACACAATTTCTGGTTGGTTGGCAGTCAGGAGACCTCTCCCAAAACCGTGCTTCCAGACCAAATTATTAGTCGGGAAAATAAAACAACGGACAACGAAATAAGCATAGAGGGCTATTCACACGACAGGGAGGACGAATATATAAGCATTTATTACGATGTGTAACATGTCATCGAGGGGAGAGCGAAAACAGAATCCGGAGAGGGAGGGATTGCAGCAGAACAAGCAGTCTTTGGAAGGAATCAATTGGTCGGGAGGGTTGTAGGGAATCGGCCCTTTGAATATCCTGTGTGGTTTGAATGTCGACGTAAAAGGGACGAGGGGTCTGGGTGGGTTTATTACGGAGGATTTGGTGGCACTTTGTGGGAAGAAGGGCCTTTTTTGGGAGTAAGACGAGGAAGGTGTAGAGTTGGCTTCATATGCAGTTCGGTTGTAATGTAGAGAGATGATGTAGCGCATATGTTGGGGTGTAAGAGTCTCACGAGAGATGCATGGGAGGTTCTGGGCTCCTGTCATCGTTTGGTCTGCTGAGTTCATCTCTGTCTGCTTGTCGTGATATCGTGATCTGTGACGTATCTGCTGATCTCACTCAGTCTCTCATGCTACCGTCTCACTCTCTCCTCTCGGGGAGATGTAGACAGAGACAGAGACATCTCGTCAGAGTGCATGATGCCTCGTATGCAACAATCGTCTCTTGTCACGAGAGAGCTCATACGTAGTCAATACGAGCACACCACGCAGATGAACGAGATAGCAGAACACGAGAAAGAGCAAAGAGAAAGAGAAAGAGAAGTCCCAGATCGCACGAGAGAGAATGCACCGAGATGAGAGTAGCATGCCTCAGGACGTACGAGCACACGCAGATCCTGCCCATACGACCTCACGAATAGACACATAACAATACATCGCACGAGTGAGACTTGGTGTGGGTGTCGGGGAAGATGGGTATAAGCTAGTGAGGTAGAATGAGTTTAACAGGAGTGCAAGGAGAGAAAAAAGAAGACGACGAAAGAGGCGGTGAGAGCACGAGAACGACACACGAGGATAATAAATACGAGTGCACGCAATAACTGAGAGTAGCAGAGACAACACGACACAACATAGTAGAAATTAGACAGTAGAGAGAGAGATGGAATCGAAGAGTCATAGAGATCGATGTCGAGCGAAGGCCATGAGAAGCGAGATTAGAGGAAGTAGAAAGAACCGCAGAGTGCATTGATACGGAGTGGTCATACGATAGAGTACCGCTCTCAACTGACAAAAGACCAACAGAAAACTTCCCGATTAGTCATAGCCAGCTATTTCCTGGTTTCTTCGTAGGCATTTAACTTGGGATTACCGTTAGAGACTCGGAATACTTTATGTCACTCCTTTATGCCTCTTTTTACTCTTGCCTCGGCTGGGTGAACGGGATTAAGTGGGGGAACGCCCCCCCATTTGAGAGAGCGGGGAACTCGCAAAGCGTGGGGCATGGGAGGGAACGCTTTCTCGATCGTGATTTCGTCACTTATCTCTACGCCATACTTACCGAGACTATCATTCTTCGTGTACCTTACTATCTCTGTACTCTCTCCTCTTAGTCTTTCTCTCTCTCTCTCTCTCTTAGTCCCTCTCTCTCTCTGCAGTATCTCTCTCTCGTCATCTCGTCTCATCGGAGGAGAAGATCTCGTCTCACTCTCGTCCATCGCTCTCTCTACACGGAGAGCTCTCTACTTCTTTCTCGTCTCTCTCTCCTCTGACCATAACTATTTGCGCTCTCTTTCTCTGCCTATTACTCTCTTTCTCTGCCTACTTTCTCTCTTCTCATCCTCTCTAGTCTCCCCCCCCCCTCTCTCCTTCTCTCTCTCAATCTCTCTCATCTTCTCTCTCCTCGTTCTCTCTCTACTCCTCTGCTCTCTCGTTCTCTCTCTCGTCGTCCTACTCGCTTTTTGTTTTTTAATGGAAAGTTTCTCTGGATTTTTTTTTTTTTTAGTTTTTTTTTCTTCGTTTGTGATCAATGTTATTGTTGTTTTGATTTTTGTAGGTTTTTAGGTTTCCTTTCGATTGTTGGGTGGTCGATTCGCTGTGTTATGTTCAGTGTAAATTCGTGTGTGGCAAAATATATTTAGCATAGTACTATAAGTATATAATATATATATATAGTATATATGATATATATATAGTGAATAGATGATATATAAATTATTATGTATATAATAGTAAGATATAGAAAGTTATATGGTTAAGCCACCGCTATAATAGACAGAGAGTAACTGAACTTGCATGGATTTAACTGACAAGAGACTACGCTAACTACGTAGAGAGAGAGAAAATATATATAAGCAATATGGATAATGTAATAACAAGACAGCATATGGCTAAATAGGATCCCTTTCTCTGTCCCGGGAAGACACAGGGCCAGCACAATGGCATAGTCATATTTACTCATACAGCATATAAACAATATATAAATTATTGTCTTTAATCAACAAGACCAAAGTATAAAGGCTAACGTACCCTTTGTTTTTCTTTTAACAGGGGTAGACAGGGGACTTTGTGCGAGAGGAGTGTAATACCTGCGACTGTGAGACCAGATATTCCGGATAGGGTCAAAGTGTGTAAAGGGAAAAATGAACCGTAATATGGAGACAGGCGCGTTCTCATCTTGGTCACAGGGTAAGTTGTCACTTTTTAATTGGGGGTCTCGTTGGGTACAGGAGAAGTTGGAGGTTTGTTTGGTGTGGGTGAGGTGAAACTTTTGAGGGTGGATATCTTGTTCCTTGATGTGTGTTGTGTGGTGTGGGTGGGTGGTGTAGTTGTGGTCTGTGGCGTACGTGGGTGGGTAGTTGGTGTGTGAGTGGTTGTGTGTGTGCTGTGTGTTGTGTGTGTGCTGTGTGTGAGAGAGAGAGGGGGGAATGAGGAGTGAGAGATAGGGAATGGAGAGTCGTGGATGAGATGGAAGAGATGGAAGATGAGAATGGAGGGAGGAGAGGGGAGAGAGGGAAGGGAGGGAGAGGAGGAGAGAAGGGAGGAGGAGAACGAGATGAGAGCTAGGAAGTAGGAGGAAAGTGAGAGAGAGGAGAGAGAGAGAGACGGGATGGTGGAGATGGTAGAGTGAGAGGGTAGGAGTGAGGACTAGAAAGTTAGACCGTAGTAAAATATTTGTTTAAATCAGGATAAGGGTGTAATTTTTAGTTACCTACGTTATGGAAGATATGCATCATTCGAAGAATGAGCATTAAGGTTTCTTTATGCACACGAGAAATGAGTTCTGTAACCCCATGTAGTCTACTGCCATAGAGAGACAAAGAGAAAGAGAGACGATTAAAGAGAACCTAGAACCATTAAGTATCATAATAATGATGGAAATACCTTTAAATATGAAGAAACCGACACGACAGTAGAGACACAAAGGAAGAAGAGATAACGAACTCACAGACAAGAGAGAGAGACCACGGAAAGAGAGAAGAAGAGAAGACGAGAGAGAGACAAGAGGAGAAGCCAGACAGAGTAGTTAAGTAGAAGACCAAAAGTAGATATCAGAAGGACGCAGGGAGATAGAGAGTTAGTGATGCTAAGCGCACGATAGGAGAGAGAACAGAGGGAGTGATCGAACAGAGAACGGAGGGCACAGGGGTACTATGGTAATTTAGCCCAAACATTAAACCTCAAGTAGAAATATTAAATAAATCAGCACGAAGCAATTCCAAACTGTAGGACTTGAATGCTACTATGACACGCAGAGAGGTCACAGTGTACTTGAGAAGCGGCAGACCCGAGAACCGACATGCCCAAGACAAAACTGTTCGCAGCGACAAGAGCAAAGAAGCACGACTAGGAGTACAAGAGAGGGAACGATAGAGGTATATGAAAAGTAGGAGGGAGAGCAGTGTTTGACCGGGATAGTCGCGAGAGGCTATTGAATTGTCATTTGCAAGAACAGTGACAGCAAATTAATATTAGAGAGCCTTAGTATGATGGAATCTTTATATTCCACGAGAGACTAGAAGAGAAAGGGGTGAAAAGGCAGAACTAGTAAAGATAGAGAGACGACGTTAGTTGGGAAAGATGAATGTAGAGAGGACTCACGCCGAGATATGTAGGGTGAGATGATAGAGAAGGAGGGTACGTAGAGAGCAGTAGTTATATTGCAGCAGAGAGTAAGATTTGAGGACGGTCACCGCAGGAAACTGATGATAAACGGGATTTAAGAAAGAGGAAAGAGGAGAGACGCAGCGAGAGATGAGTAGATGATGAAGGTAGTAGAGTGGTAAGAGAGGCGCTTTAAAAAGGGAGAGGTATTAAACCGGATGATTTATTTTTTCTTCTTAACTTGTTATGGGGGGTCAATTTATTTATGGGCAGTTATCTTTTTTGGGGTTTGTTGTGTTTTTCTTTCTTACTATTATGATCATTCCTTTATGGCAATATCTTTTTGTTTGTTTTTATTTGCCTTCCTGTACTTATTATGGTCATTTTCTTCATGACATGTTTAAATCTTTTTTTTTTTTTTTTTTTTCTTTTTTTTTTGTTTTACAATTATTAGGAATTAGATAGAGGGTGAGAAGTTTTGTAAAAGTAAAAGAGTGAAGAAAGAGAACACACGATGATATAAGTCAGCAAAGAGTATTAGATGAGATGCGATGAGAGTAGTTTTGTATGTTTATATTATGGGGACAGTGAAATAAGTTTTGGGGTTTACCGGATCCTTTTTCTAGCGTGAAATATTGTTGATTATTGTGGTTTTTTCAGGAGATTCATTCGGCAACCACGGTGATGTATCGTGGTGAGAGGGCCGCGGGATGGATAACACGTAGAGCGAATATGTCCAGAGTGGACAAGAACAGGGAAGTCCTTAGGCAGGTGTCGAAACGAAAGGTGAGAAGATGTATCGATCTTTTTATCTGATCTGTTTGGCTGTGATCTTGTCTCCCTTTGCTCCTTAAGCACGAGTTCTTTTCTTTCTCGTATGTCATGTATTATCTTTCACTCTCATCTTCTCATCTGTCTATTCTCTATATAGTTATATTCATCTCCTTCTCATACTTCTCTCTCTCGTCTCTTCACTTATTCATCTATCTCTACTATCTCTCTCTATCAATCTATATAGTCTTAATATTATATATATATATGTTAAAATATATATATCTATATATATACATATATATATATATATTATATATATAATATATTATATATATATATATATACTATATACTCATATAGCATATATATACATACATATATCATATATATAACATATATATATTGTATAATATACATATATACTATATATTACTATGTATATATCATATATTATACTGTATCTTTACTCTCTCTATTCAACCATCTCATACCATTACTCCTCCTCTCGTCACCTTTCACTCTCAAATATTACTCCATATATATATGTTATCACTTAGTCTAGTTTATTCCCGATTTATCATCGTTTTCACCCTAATTTATACATATATATCCCCTAACTGTATTAACCTCTTACTGCTACTCATTCTCGATTCATATATACTATTCATTATCTATCGGTCATAACCCTAATATATTCTATCTATCAATAATTATATTATTATGTATACTATATATCCTTAATATAAACATACTCCCCTATCCATATATACTATATCTAGTACCTCGCTTTACCTTAGGTCTATCTACCTACATACCCCTGAAAATCTGCCAAATCCTCTCATCTCAGTCTTATATCTCTATCTCAATAATATTTACTTATCTATTATCTCATTATCATATATATATATATATGTATATATATCATATATGTATTATATATACTCGTATAGTTAGTCTTATATATTATATGTGCTTCTACTAAATATCTATATCTCTCTCGTCTCTCTCCACTACCGTCCCTTACTACCTATGTCTACTACTCCCTCTCGTATATACTATATCCTCTCTCACTATATCTATCTCGTATCCCATATTATCAACTATCTATCCAATAATAATATTCATATATATATATATTATATATATATATATGTACGTGTAGATATGTATATGTATATATATATATTTGTGTATACAATATATATATATATATATATATATATATATTATTACCTTCTCACCTTATCATTATCTTATTCATTACTGTACTTCTTTGTCTCACTACGCTACATGTATGTCATATATTTGACTATTACTCATCTATAAGTATCTATAATACTAAGTATAAGGTATCTTACTATATATCTTAACTCTATATCTTACTATTATCATCTTCTCTCTCACTCTCTCATGCATTATCCTATACACGACCGCTACTCAAATAACTCCCAAAATGCATAAAACATATTAGTCCTCATCCGTCCGGAGAAATCGCCTCATCGGGTAGTATATTATACACGTGTATACCTGAGCCTGCAGTTGGTTCCTATTGCTACAGTATATATCCGTGGATCATGCTTGCGGAGAGAGAGGGATAGGGAGGTGGAAGTGTAGTAGTGGAGTGGAATGAGTGAGATAGAGTAGGAGATAGTAGTAATAGAGAGAGGGAATGGAAGGAGGGAGTGGGGGTATATAGTAGGGAGGTGAGTAGAAGACGGGAAGGGGATGGGTGATGGAGTGGGAGAGGTAGAGGGTGTATTGGGGGAGGTAGAGTAGTAGAGTAAGAGGGAAAAATATAATAGGGGGTGTATATAAGGGGGAGAGGAGAGGTGAATGGGTTATTAATAGTAGGTATATAATTATAATATATAATATATATATACTATTAAATATAGGGTGATATAGTATATAATAAAGATATAGGAATATATAGGGTAAGCAGTGAAATGAATGAAGATTGAAGAGTTGTGGGGAACAGTGGGAAGCACCATATTTTCTAATGAAGTGTATCTGTATTTGCAATGGTTAATAAGGAAGATACTGACAATTTCTCGTGCAGGAGGGAACAGGTGAGAAAAGTTATCTACAGGGGTGGGAAAAAGAAAAATGAATAAATATGGAAAAGAACTAGAGGCTATTGTTACAAGACAGTCCTTTTCTCCATTTTGTCTTCAGCACAAAAAGAGAGAAAAAAAAATGATATAATCAGACTTGCCTGTTTTTTAATCGTGTGGTTTTCTTGTGAAATATGTGGGCTATCAATGACATTCCTCCTTTGATGGACTGCATCCGCACGAGCAAGGGTCCTCGAAGAAGAGAAGTTTGCCTGCCATTTCTTTGGAGAAGGTGAAGCTCTTGTAGTGGCCAGCGTCTTGAAAAGCACAGGTTGAGTATTGTCAAGATTGTCCATCAGTGTCGATACAGATATAAAATTCAGAGTAGTGATAGGACCAAATCATGTTAAAAATGATATAGACCTTCTATCCTTCATTAACCCTAGCCAAAGGTGTAAGGTGTGATTTTGTGGTGTTTTACTAGCTACCTAATTTGTATAATTAATACTATTCTACATGATTTTTACATCTGTAGCATCAAGGTAGACCAGGTGACATATGAATAAGATTGAACTAGCATAGCATATTACACAAAGCCATGAGAAAATAGAGTTTTAAAAGTGATGTCATTTGGAAGGGCCATTTCAGTGAAATTTTTGGGTGAGATCTGGTGAAGTTGCATTTTGTGTTTCGGTAATTTACTGACATCAGATAACAACTTGATCCAAAATCTGATTCAAGCAATATTGAATATATTATTGATCAGCCTTAACCCAGAATGAGAAATTCATTCACATAAAAAAAAAAAAAAAAAAAAACAAAAAAAAAAGGCTTTCAATCTTTTCATGAAAGTTAAGGTGCTTTCTCAGACACACTACATAAAAAAGAGAATACAGTGTAAGGAAAAAAACATTACACTGTGCAGTGTTTAAAAAAAAAATGAAAAAGAAAAGAAAAACATGCAATCTATACAATCTTCAATTTCAATATATACAAACACAATTTTTTTCTTCTCTTTACACCCAAGGAACATACATGCACACAAAATTTTTTACGGAATCAATCTATGTTCAATATTTTATGATAGAAGACGCAGGAATTAACTAATAAGGGAACCAACGCTGTAATTCACTTGAAAAAGAATCTGATAATGACTATTTATATCTGTCGTGCGAACCTCACAGGAAGCTAGTCATGAAATTCTTAGTGTATCACAATAAACATGGTATATAATTTGTCAAACTTCATGCTTCATTAAAGCCCAGGTAGCTGCAAACAATGAGAAAATATGAAGTGACGCAATAAATTATAAACCCTGCCAAAAACAAATCTATTACGTAAAAACTTTTGTTTATTATTTTCTGAAATTATCATACTATGAATGAGAACTTCTTTAAACATATGCTTTTTATATATCAATTCTGGAAATCAATAATATTTAAATTTCACCATTCTTTTTGTGGCTTTTTACGTAATCTTGTACTATTACTCATTTTATTTAGGATTTTGTCTATATTACTAATTCTTAAAATTTTCTAGTTTACATTAAAAAATTACAAAACCATTTCAGAAATGAAAATTCCCTATTCATAACCAGTGCTCAAGAAAACTGGTTCTTTTATTTTTTTCTTCTGATTGTTTTAAAGGGCATCTGAACATATTTCCTCAATAAAAAAAAAAATCTTCTAAAATGAAAAAAATCATATTTCTCATTTCTGTTTAAACACAGACAACATCCCATTAAAAACAGTCAAGTTGTTGCTCACAGAAATAGGAAAAACATTGTTGAGGTATCAAGATTTTTGTTTCCATGTCATACCAGTTTCCCATACAATTCCTAATAAATTTTGCCCCTTTACTTCTGTTCCCTGCTTTATTGATCTGAGTTTCTAGTGTCATTCTAGATGGTATACAGTTTACTTACTAGGATCAATATTCCGAAAAGGTCTAGAACTGGTTCTGATTGGTACTGATATCAAAGTTAATCCTGCTAGAACTACCATTTACAGTGCTATAGACCATATACTGGTAATACTGTAATTTGTTTGTACTAATATGAATCTAATATTGTACATACATTAATAAACATTGCATGCAATATAAAGGATTTTTTTTTATTGTCGACCTTCAAGATTTCATGGATCTGTCAGTGAGTGACATAGCATATAATTTCACAAGCCTACTATAAAAAAAAATAAAGGAAAGGGTATAAAAATAAAATGATATTGAAAAAATATTTTTTTTTTTGGTACAAACTTTCTGGAAAAAAAGGTAAGCATGTGTATTCTAAACTGTCTGACACCATCAATATATTGCTTGGTTTATGTATGGTGAGCAACAGGTCTTTATCATACTCAGAATTCAGTCTTTTTTCAAATAATTTGTTTCTGTTAAGTTTAGCATATGTACTTCCATCTCTATGACGTATGTTAAGGTTACATGATTTAATTTTTAAATTTTATAAAAGTATAAAAGTATGAGGATTAATAACAATATACAATATACACGCACAAACTCTCACACACATACACACCCACATATGCGTGCACCCCCCCCCCCCCCACACACACACACTGTCCAATTTTTACTGGTTTATGCTCTTTTGTTGTTCATTGATATTTTTATTCTCTTCATTTGGTTAAAGCATGAGAAATTGATGTAACTGTTATTGTTGCTAATGTTATTATCATCCTTGTTATCACTTTTTCTTCTTATTTATAAATTATCAATATATCACTATTATATATTATCACTATACTGTTAATGTTACAAAAATAATATCAATAACAATATTATTAATGATAATACTGATAACATGACAGTCAAATAAATAATAATAATCATACTATAATTATCATTATGATAATCATCATCAACATTATTAGTATCATCACATATATTATCATCATTATTGCTATCATTTTCGTCTTTATAATTCTCATTGTTGATGTGTTGAAACAAACTATAGATAGCCATTTGATTGGGAACGTCTTTATGCTTGAAATGCAGTAGTATTATACCCATTGCAGAGTTCATAGACCATCATGTCTGCATACTCTACATAACTAATGATAAGGTACTTTATAAGGCTCTTTATGCTAATCTTGGGGGAAACTGCCTTGCTGGTATGTCACCTGTAGGCAATTTGAGGTGGTTACCTCTTTCTTTAAATATGATTTTTTTTTTCTTTTCAATATTTTGTTTCTGGTATGTTGAATAGTATGGTAGTTATTCCTTAGGCAACTCTGTACTTCACTTTTGTAAATTATTGTAAAGTTCCTTATAGGTAACTACAAGAGAGAAGGATAACATATATTCAATATCTTGCTACAGTAATTAACTGTCCCCTATGCAGTTACTCTGATGAAATGTAAAAATTGATCTATTTTGAAAGTAAATGTAAATAAAGCATGCGTTTACCTAATAGTTTTGTTTGAAATACAACAGCCAATACAAAAGAAAACATTTATTTGACTATCAAGTTACATTATACAACAGATGGAATCTATTTTATGACATTACAACAGGAAAAGTTAAATGTCCTATGGCACTTTGCCTAAAACATAAAGGATTCCATGCTAGAAAATCCCCATACATAAAATGTTTCATCTTTCAATAAACCTGTTTCGTTTTTAGTAGATTTTCCTTCCAATACATTACCATGATAGTGTTTTTCATTTATTATCGACTCCAAACCCAAAGGAAATCTTCACGTTTTGCCTTACCATGTAATATACATGTGTATAGTGATTCTTCTACCCCTGCATTGGCACAGTATAAAATTCTGACATTCATGAAAGGGATCCCACATTAAAACACCACAGGTTTTAAGGGGATACTTTGCTATCTACTCAAAACATAATAAAGAATTAACCTGTTGCATACAAGGAACTAATTTATTAGCATGGGCCCTACTCTGGAGCTAGTGCTTGCCATGCAGCACTTCAGACTGGTTTGTTTTAGAGCAAGGAAGTGCTGCTACATGTCCTGTCCTTTTTGCCTTTACATGCACTTGTAAAATAAAACCTTTCCCAGGTAATTAATTTTCTTTGTTTTACCATATTGTAAGGTTAGTATTAGTCATCATAATCACTGATAACAATGATAGGGTTGAGGAGGGTGACCTCTGCTTATGCCTGTGAATGCCACATCTCAAAGCACCCATACTTGCAAAGGGGTATTTTACAGTCTCTGCACATGGTCCTGGTCACCTTCCTCTTTCCATTTTTCGTGCACATCTTACAGCGGCGACATTGCCTGTCAGAAACCACACGCTGATGATGTGATGTTGTTCGCTGAAGACGAGGCTTCTTCGTTTGGTACAATCCCCTCCTTGTGGCAGTGGATTGTTGGATAAGCTCACGGATGAGCTGTTCTTGGAAATCAAACTGGCTTAATGTCCCTCCCAGTGCCTGGTGTATGCAGTAGGAGTTCACTACAGCTATGTCAAGAAGGTACAATATCACCTTCTTATACCATTTTATGGACTTTCGAACATACTGATAGGACTGGAAAAACTGGTTGGACAGATCTACTCCTCTCGTAACAGCAATATAGTCAGAGACTACACTGGGCTTCTTACACTTTTTCTTACTCTGGGGTGTATCAGTGACCATTCCAGAATGGACTGTGGATAGCATGGTAATCGGCTCCTCCTTATTGTGCCACTGCAGGCATAAAATGCCTGTTGGGGTGCTACAGAAATCCATATCGCCATAGGCCACTGTCTGAAGATCAATAGGCATATACTTTCGGATGGTGTACACAGTTCCAATTGCATTTGTATGCTGACTCTGTAAGTACTGGAAAAGAGTAGGTGAGGTATACCTGGTGTTGGTATACAGCTCATACCCTTTCCTAAAGAGATCTGTGGCAGCCATAAGCTCAACAATGGCTCTCATAGGTGAAGGGAGTCTTCTCTTGTTAAAACTTGAGTACATACTGAATGCAATAGTGTACCCTGCAGTCAAGCCATCACTGACACACAGCTTGTACATTTTCAAACCAAAGTGACCTTTCAACCCCCATGGACTGTCATCAACCGTTATCTTCTGGGGAGGAGTATACACTAATGAAAACTGCTGATTAAGTGTACTTATCATTGGACGAAGCTTCCAAAGGTAGTCATCACCAGGATGTGTCCTATTATTATCCACTACATGGAGATTCTGCGTTATATGAATGAAACGATCTAATGACATAGTCTTTGGGAATATAGGCAAGCAGAAGTGTGGGTCCTTCCAGTATATTTCAATATCTGACCTCGGATGCATATCCATCAACAGCCAGAGCCCAAAATAGGCATGCAGCTCTCCTCGTGAAGTGTTATGCCAGTTCCTCTTCTGTGAAGAAGCGGGTGCTAGTTGCTGGTGGTAGTACCTAAGAAGTAAAGAAAGCATAAATTTTAAACTATGCTTTCATACATATAAAAATGAAGACTGTAACATGTGAAAAGAACAGTGAAAGAAAGGTATCATACCGGTTAGTTTCTTGGACAAGACAGTCCATGAGCTCTGGTGTGAAGAAGTGAGAATATATTTCAAAGGGTGTGGATCCTTGGTGCAGGTCACTAACATTGACCCCAGGACGGGCGCAGAAACTGAACCGTTTTGGGACATTCTCTTTCTTCTGCCACACAAACACAGGCTGTTCAGAGGTGTGCTTTCCCTGCATTCTTGCCTCCAACTCAGAGTCAGAGCTATCATCACTGCTACTGCTTGTGAAACGACCCCTCCACTTCGGCATAAACTCATCTTTGTCACATTCATCAGATGATAGGTTGAAGTCATCGAAGTTATGGGACAGGTCAGGAGATGCAGTTGAGGTGGATGGAACCACAAGATTATCAGCAGAACAGAAGCAGAGCAGTAGCTGGAGTGCTTGGAGGCTATCTTCAGGGGGTGATAAAGATAATGATTTTTCAGAATATATCTCAGGTATTTATATAAATCTGATCCAGTCACACTACTCTGATTCTATGTCCTCTCAGCTAGGTGCATAATTAGAGGGGTAACTGACCACAGTGCTCTCTGAGAGCAATGCAGATGAGTGACTTGGAAAAGACATTAATAATTTAGTGCACTTTTTGTGGTATCCATGATTGTAATTTTAACCCTTAATATCCTCTACCTTGTCTGGGCCCCTCAGCTGCAAAATGCCTGATCTTTAAGTTTCATCAAAGAAAATTTTGGTCTCTGATATTTTGAGAAATTCATTATACAAAAAAAGTCTATTTCATTATCAAATATTGAATACATATTGCATTAGAAAGTATCAAAGCAGAAAAAGTTACCCATCCCACATGAATAAAAAATGGAAATAGAATAAGCATAACCATGCATATAAAACATACTAAGCAACCAAAAAAAAAAACATGTCTCATCTATAATAATGAAACAGGAAGTGAGCTTGAGACACAGAATATCATGGTGTGTGAAAAGGAAATGCAAGATAGGAAAATATGAAATATGAAAATAAAACCAAAATTATTACTTAGCACTTTTTTCGATTAAATTCTGTTAAGAGGCAGATGACATGACTGTATGACTGTCAGTGATTGGAAGACCTACATGGGGATCGGGATAAAGGGATATAGTGAGTGTGGTTGGAGGAAAATTGCCAAATAGTATGAGAGTTATTAGTGAACACTACATACATCTTATTCCCACTGAAAAACAGAAAAACTATCAGATAATTTCTGAATGCTTGCACATGAATAGAACAAACTAAATAAATTGTGACAAACGAATATCAAGGCAAAAAGGATTTTTCCAGTTAAATTCAATTTGTATATTAAATACTAGGGTAATTATAATAATGATGATAGTTATTATATCAATCAGATTAACCAAGCAGTTATTCACTCGCCTCACTTTAAAAACTATAGTCCTGAGAGTATATGATTTGATTTTTTTTTTTTTTTTATGTTATTTCTAAATTAACTTAAAAAACATAACAGTACTAATGTCATATATGAAATGAAAGCTCAAGTTGTGTAATATGCAATAACATTTGTTGCAATCTGACTGATGGTTTGGTTTGTTATATATAAAACATCACCCTTCTAGTCACATTTTATGTTCATTTACAATAACCAAACATATGTAATTTGATATATAGTTTATATCTAAGTGACAATAAAAATAAAAATAATAATATAGCACACAGTTGGTATTTAAAGGACAATAATAATAATAATAATAATAATAATAATAATAATAATAATAATAATAATAATAAAAATATATAATATAGTAATACTTTTAGGGGGCCAACTGGCACAATCACCTTATAGCATTTGTGTTCCATGATGTGATTTTCGTATATATTAATCTTATGTATTTTGAATGATTTAACAATAACATTAGCAGAAACATTAAACACTGAAGAGGGATGGTTCACGAATATCAGACAGAGGAGTGCCATTTTACCATGTTTTATTTCTAATAATATATGTGTGCACCAAATCTAGCAATTGTATACCAAATAACTTTCTTTAGTGTTTTCTTTAATTTCTCATTATAATGTTCAACTTTAATCCATTCCTCTATGGTATACAGAGATAAGTTGGATATATTCTGATTCATATCTAAAGGTGATGTTGTGATAAAAATGCTGTAAGATGCATTAAAACAAACACACATACAAAAATGAGTGAAAATTCTGGCACAAAAAGTTGCAATAATGCGTTACCCCATAAAGAAACCTGGTTGGGGCCTATCGTTTACAGTGTTTCCATTCATGCACAAGTATGAAATGACCTTAATTTGCTGAGTAAAAAAAATTCCATAAATTTCATAACTAAATATGTGGGAGAGAAACACACCACTACTATCTCCTTCAAGGTGCTCGGCTAGGTATATGGAAGGAGGGCTGTGACTCAATTACCGTAGTTTTAATTAGTTTGAAAATCCAACAGGGTAGTGTTGCGGGGCCACATAATCTGGGTCCCTTCCATCCTCACTGAGTGTAGGATCTTCTGGAACTAGCACCTTCTTGCTCTTATATCATGTTATTTCTCTCAAACTGGCTGCCACATTTTGGCAAAAAATTTCAAATGGATCTTCTTGTTGCCCAATTCTTAAGTCTATTAGGGGTCAAATAACAAGATTCTGTTGTCCTATTCAGAGCAACAGGACTTGCAAAATTTTGGTCACTGTGATGTATGCTTATGAGGGATCCAATAGACATCATTATCTAAAATATCAAAATATCAACCAAAAGGGGTGATGAGCACTTATAACACCAGTGTCATGTCCTTCGTGAATAGGAAGGCACTGGAATCTGGACTCCATAAGGTCTTGTCCTTTATCTTGAGCGGTACCTCTGACTTGTTCCCCCTGACTATCCTTATCAGTATCATCCCACAATTGTGCAACAGATTCTGGACGAGGGGCACAGAGGTAAACCAGTTGTCAGCTGTCACATTCCTGTTAGAGAAGTGGTAGCACTGTGTCAGGTCCTTGGTATTGTCCATCCCTTGGCCGTGTCCCCTGTTTCCCAAGGTAGGGTATCCCTGACTGCAAGTAGCTATTCTTCATATCATTTTACCATGACGATTTTGATGCCATACTTCGCTGGCTTATTTGAGATGTACATCTGAAAGGGAAAGTGGCTTCAAAAAGCAAGCATCTGCTGATCAACAGTGAGGAACTCATGTAGGGTACAGTGATGCTGCAGGCCACAATGAAAATATGCCACATCTTGGGACAAACTTGTCAGTTTCTTTTTGCTGTTCTTTGGTACTGATATCATCAAACTGTATGTAGTGGAGAAGGAAAGTAAAATGCCCCTGAGACATAGCTGCCCTGAAGAAATTAGCACCAAATGTAAGGCTCCAGACATTCTTAGCGGAGAGGTGGTTGTCTCTCCTGCAGCCAAATATGAATACTCTTAGCTATTATGTATCTCCCCAGGTGTTGTGCATTGAACTGTGGCCTTCTGCTGCTTGTGCTTTGCTGCCTCAGTGTCTATTTTCTGGTTGGTCCACTGCACAATTTCACTGAGGACTTCATCTAAAACAAACAAAGAGAAACATTTCTCTGGGGTGTTGGCTTGGGAAGCTTGTTGATTGGGGCCAGGATGAAATCCTTGTATCATATTTTTTGAGAAAGCACGTACTGCTGCAACTACACGTGACTTAGTGCTCTACACAAAGCCTCTTGTAGTCTTGACTGAGGTTGTGTTAAAGTTTACAATCAGTTCATCAGGATTTGCTGAAGCTACGTGACATTCTTATTCATACAAGCAGCAGGAGCAACAGCAGGTGAAGCAGCAGGGTCATTATCAAGTACGGTACAAGGGCCTGTCAAAGGCGTGCCCTACTACCACTAATACCTTTCTTCTTTTCTGTCTTGGTGCTATATTATCAGTTACTATTGTCACTGCTTTCACTTGGTAGTATCACATATTCAACATTATTTTTACAGTTAGAGAAATTTTCACACTCTACATTGTCAACTTCTTAACCCTCAGAACTTTCACTTAAAATATCACCTATTTTACTCTGAGAAAGTGATTTCTTCCTCAATGCCATATTCTATAAACCTGTAATCTGAATGAGTAAAGGGGGTTTTACACGGTCAAACATGTTGGCCAACACGCTCATCAAACCTCCAACACAACATGTTTGAAGAGTGTTTACACGTTGAAACCAAACTGACAGACAACCTCAGTTGGTGCCAAAAGGAGAAGGAGCAACATATCACTTACCACAGACGAGGTGATGGCAGTCAGGATAGTGATTGCCCTCAACGAAAAGAAAAGGAAGTGTTCAAAGTGGACAAAGGACTGGTTGCTGAAAAGGGACCAAATTTCACATACCAACTTAATGAAAGAGCTGAAATTAGACCCAGATGAATGGCGCAATTATATGCGCATGGATGAATCAACATATTTAGAACTTTTGAATATGGTCACTCCATTCATTACATGTAAAGACACCGTAATGAGGAAGTCCATTAGCCCTCATGAACGGCTGATCGCAACACTGCGTTTCTTAGCAACAGGCCGATCTCTGCAAGACTTGAGATTTTCAGCTGTAATGGGAACTAGCACCTTATCCAAGATTATACCAGAAACTTGTGTTGCCATCTACAAAGTACTCAAGAAGGATTATTTAAAGGTGGGTTATGATATGCAATATGTAATGTGCATTTATTGAGGAAAATCAGTACATAGTAATAGTATGTGAAAAATACTGAAACCTTCTGTTGAAATGTCCTATGCTTTCTAACCACAGTGTCAAGCGAAAGGACAAAACCCAAATCAATCCAAAATTATAACCCTTTATATCTCACTCTTTGATTGCCAGACACATATGAAATTGTTACAAGGGCTGAAAATTGGCAAAATAGTGTGACATATTGGAATCACTATTAGAATTATCGCTTACATGAAAGGAACTTGACGACTGTGGTACTGGTGTTGCAAATGATTCATGTGAATGGTATGTGTTTTTGTTACAATTTTAGAATAGGCAGACAAATTCCCATTCTCTGCTTCAAAAAGCACATCATTTATCAGTTTCCTAGCACAGCCTGCTGTTTTTTGTCCAGGGAGTCGAGTGCTTGGCCTACGTACTTCCCAAATGTCTCATTAGGAGTATCATGCGACCAGGTTTAATGTGATCTGCCTTCGTAGTGTTTCCCCTGCTCCGTTTCACTACAGGAGCATTGCTGCATGAAGGTATTTCATCATCAGCTGGTGGCTCAGCAACACTCTAGAAAGGAGAACACCTATAAATATAGTGCAAGTCTCTCTCTCTCTCTCTCTCTCTCTCTCTCTCTCTCTCTCTCTCTCTCTCTCTCTCTCTCTCTCTCTCTCTAATAGCCTTGTATCTTTTATCTGTTTCAGTTTCCGGCAACAGAAAAGGAGTGGAAGACTGTTCGAGTTTAGATGGATGGAAAGCATGTATGGATATCCGGGGGTCCCGGGTCCTGCCCCAACCTCAGAATTCCAAAGCAGTCTAATGGCAGTTGTAAATGCGAACTACGAATTCATTATGGCAGACATTGGAACTAATGGTCGCGTATCAGATGGAGGAGTCATTGATAATACAGAATTTGGTAAGCGACTCAAAGATGAAAAGCTCTGCATCCCACATGAGTCAGTAACAGCTACTTCAAATTGTGTTTTGCCATATGTATTCGTGGGAGATGAGGCCTTTGCATTAAGGACAGATTTCTTGAAACCTTATTCTCAAAAGGACCTACATAGTGAGACGCGAGTATTCAACTACAGGCTGTCAAGGGCACGGAGAGTGGCAGAAAATGCCTTCGGCATTATGGCTTCCAGGTTTAGAATTTTCCACACTTGTATAAATCTCAAATTGACAAGTATTGACAAAGTTGTCATGGCATGTGTTGTGCTACATAACTATTTGCGGAAAGCATGCCCTTCAGACTATTCCCCAGAGGACTGCTTCCATAGGGAGGATAGAATGTGCAAAATGATTTTGCCAGGCTTAACTGCAGATCCTTATGTAGCAGGTTTGCAACACGGTCAGGGATCACGAAACTATCCTGAAATTGCAAAGGTAGTAAGAGATAGATTTAAGGATTACTTTGTGAATGCCGGTGCAGTAGCATGGCAAAAAGACTTCATATAAATCATGAAAATAGGAAAGGCTAGTCTACACCTTCAAACTCAAACTATACAGTCTGATTGGAATTGGCTTAAATAGTGTGCTGTAATATTTTTTTTTTTTCAAAATAAATGAATACAATGGTTATGATAAGTTTAATTGATTCATTATTCAAATGGCTGGCTCAAGTTTAGCCTTCAGATCCAGATTGACATGTTGGATTCTTAATGAAATGATGATTCATAATACAAAATTGTCTGAAACTTCAGACTAATATACCAGAGAAGTCAGGAGATACATTTTACAACCTACAGATTATATGAAAGCACCCATGAAACTGAATAAAGTCATCTATGCATAGCCAATAAAAAAACGAATAAATAAACGGCCACTCTGGTTCTGAAGGTTACTTGTTATCCAGTTTTGGGCAAATCCTTGCAACTCACCTCTTCATTAACACATTCCATATTTGATGTACTCTCTCGTGGCATCTCTTGATCACATATGAACATGTCTTCAAAATACCAGAGAGTGGGTGTAGATGTTATCAGTTGCACTTCCAGACTTTTTAGAGCTCTCATGCTTTCGAAGTTCTCTTCTAAACGAACTACGGAGAGAATTTATTTTTTTCATCACATCATCCCGCGTACAATGTGGGTCAAGTTCTTGTAGCTTTCCATGCAGTTCATCTATACCCTTATTTCTTAAATTCCTGTTTGAGTATTCTTTTGATTTCACCTTCCACAAAGCCACATGCTTCCTGTATATATCAATGAAACCACCATTACTTCCCTTTCCTTATCCTTAAGGGCACACGTGTCACTCATTTTGCAGCTGATACACTACGCCTGTCACTGAAGGAGATGTTTACAGATGTTACCTCGGCGAGATTTGAGTATGTATGACGGTTGAAGGCTGATGACCGTTCACACGTTCAAACATGGACATGCACCGAGCAAGCTCCGCCCACAAAAGTCAGGCCCCGTCAGACATCCGTCCAACACGTTGGTCAAACATGTTTACCCCTTTCACACGTTCAAACATTCTCTCAAACGTCGTGTTGTCAAGCGTGTTGGCCAACATGTTTGACCGTGTAAAACCCTCTTTATTTTGCAAGTTTAAAAATAATTTCATTCATGTCCTAGGAAAAAGGGGGAGATCTAATAGCCTTGTGTGCTTAAAAATGAGAACATAATTACTATACTAATTTATACTTGTTATACTTGTATACAATGTTAATGTAATTATATCCAACTTTGATATCATCAAATAAGAATATATTACAAAGTTTTTCCAGTAACTTAATTGTTATGTATTAACATGCACTAAATGATATATGCTATTAACACTATAAGTTCCTATGTATAAATGACTAACAATTATTATGTTTGTGATACCCGTGCAACGATGTGCAATCCGTTTTCTATGACCGGTCAAATGTATGCCCTAGCGGCGATGTATGTAACCCCTCAAGGCTTAGCAACAATTAAGAGTAGACATAGAAGAGACTCTTTCTACAAACCCTACAATAAACGGGTTTATCCAAGACTTCGTGATCCCTACTTTGGCGAACGAGGATGGGAGATAACGAAGCGCATATCTTATGATTTCAGGTGAGATATGAACTGATGTTATACTGTTTGGGAGATAGATGAGAACATCCCCAACATTAATGAATGTAAAAGTATAATCTGAGTAGCAGAATTATGGAAATTGCATGAATCCACCACATCTAATAATCCGAACGAGCCAAAGAATAACAAGTCCAGTGCTACTGTACGAGTAAACACCGGGCTTCCAAGCTAAATATGTCAAAGGTAAAAGCTTATGGTTCCTATATTCACAAAAAATCAATACAGTCCTGTACACAAACAGAAATTGTAATTGATTTCTCTTGGTCGGACACAAAAAGTATATTGGCATAATTAGTATTACAGGACATTCATGGAATGGCAGCGCACGCACACACACACACACACACCCACACACACACAGAGGTAATGATAGTGTATGCTGAATATCACTGTTCATTTCAACAATAGCAAGGGGCCCGAACCTTGACTTTTGTTGTAATGGGAAAAATCATATGAAAATATTCGTCACCCTTACTACTTACATAATTGTCTTTTGCTAAGAGAATAATTCAAAAAAATACAATAGAATATCCCTAGTTATAGTAACAAATTACATTAGTGAAAATATACCTATATTTCTTTACTTCATGGAAATGAACATGAAAATTGCAGGATGAAAATTTATTTCCAAAATTCGTAATAGTTATGGAAACACAATACATATAAAAAAAAAGTGATCAGATGCATATAATAAAGGCATAAAACAGATCTATATAAAAAATGTCTGAAGTATAGAATAAATCACATCTAGGTAAAGTAAATACCACCTGGTCTATTTTAAAATATTGGCTAAGAACTCATCTTCATATAGTTGATATAAGTTTGTTGAAAAGCATGGATAACTGAATTCCAATCCATTCAAACGCTAAATTTCTTACCAATTAGGCAAAATGCTGGTAAATGATTGAAGGATAAAAGAAATAGCAAATATCACGAAAATATGAAAAATAGTGATATTTTCTTACAGCTCTGTAGGCATGGCAGTCCAGAAACAACAAACTTCATAAAAATGTATCCTAATTTTGTAGTTATGAGGTTTATCCCTTCAAACCTGACTTTATGATTAAATGTAGAAAAGGTATAAATGAGAATGGATATCTTCACAATACAATTCATTCTTGTTCATACCTTATTCTACATTTGTCAGATTGAAAACAGGTCAACCTATGATGCAGATGAGTCAGTGCATTATGAATATGAGTTCATATTATTCTATGCATTATGAATGTACAAGACTTAAAACTAAAATTGCCATTAAGTGTTTAATACACAGGCATATAAAGGTAAAGAAAACTTCTGACCTCTACATCTCAAAACATCTCACTGCTTCTCCTGCATCATCTTTTAACAAATTTCAATGAAAATTCACTTCTACTAATATACCTAGACTAATCTGCTAGATTCTAAGATTCTAGTTTTTTCAAATATCTCAAAGGCATTTGATTGCTTTTCAAGGGGGGGGGGTGAAAGGGGTGAAAAATGAGTCAGACATAATTTTTTCTGAGCTATAACTGATGTATTCAGTGTCTCTAATGTGTTAAGCATGCACAACCTTGCCTGTGTCTATGCATGAGAGAGAGAGAGAGAGAGAGAGAGAGAGAGAGAGAGAGAGGAGAGAGAGAGAGAGAGAGAGAGAGAGAGAGAGAGAGAGAGAGAGAGAGAGAGAGAGAGTAAAGGGGGGCGGGGGTAGGTGTGAATGGAAGGAGGCAAGACTAACTGTGAGCATGAGTGATCATGTGGGAGTGTGTGTGCATGTTTGTATTTATTTGCAAGTGTACGTGGATGTGGATGGATGCACATGCTTGCATATAAAATTTCTAATCAAATACGAATAATTACCAAAACCAAAACTTCCTACATACCTCATCACGAGAGGCCCTTCCACGACCATGCAGTCCCTCAGGCTGGCTTTCTTTACGTTCTTTGCGTTTCTGGCCCCGTTTCTGGTGCTTTCCTGAGCCATGCTGGTTTCTTGTGTGAGTCTCCAAATCACTAATTGTCACAAACACTTCCCCACAACTCTTACATTCAAGTGTTAATAATGGGTCTTCACAATTTTCATATGTGTATGAATTATCTTCAACATCTGCGTCTATGCTTTCTTCTTTAACGGTCACTTCATCCTTTATCTTACACATAATCAAATCATCCTCTCTCTCCTCCACTCTTTCCATTATGTCACTGTCAGTTGTGAAATATGTATCACTCTCCTCTTTAATTTCAAGTCCATCTACTGTCACTGAATTCCTGTTATCCGACATTGTGGTTTCTGATGCTGGATCTTTGCGATTGCTGAAAAGGAGAAAACACACTATTTAGAAATCGTTATGGAATGAGGCTGGTTTTTCACACATTTTCTGCTTCATGATCTTTAGAAGACCTTGACTAATTGAGGCACGTGGTGACATAGGGAGCTAAGCGCCGAAAATAAAAAACGGAGAAAAACGCGATCAAAGTTTTGCGACTTTCAGAATGTGATATCTCCGGAACGGATTAAGATAGAAAGCTCATTTATGTCTTAAATGAAAGCTTAGGATGTCTACTTTAAGTCTGCCATAACATTTAGCTTGTTATCTTAACACTTTCTGAAAGAGCAAACTATGAACTGGAAGGGTTTGTTGAAGGTCAAGACAGATGCACCTTGTGTTGGGGTCGTCGTCCTCCTGCAGCTTCTTCATGGCCTTCATTCCCTCCTTCGCGAAGCTCAGGTGGTCGTCCCAGTCAGCCTGTATACGTACAGCCTCCTCTTCTGTGCTCGCATCCTTCTTGCTGACCTCGTACCTGTCACACTTTGAACAGGTATCGGTGTTGGGGGGCTTAAAACTAGACGACGGACAACCTATAAGAGAACTTCCTCGTCCTCGTTGGTGTCGAACCAACTCCTTGTACAGGAAAAACATCTTCAGCGTCATATCAGTGTCCAGGTACCGCATTAGAGGTGACTTAGCACGTGTATAGTGGCTAGAAACAGTAGGAAAACTCTTCACATGCTGCTCTACAAGGTTCTTCCTTGAAGCAGGCATGGCGTGCTTGGGCACGTGCTTGCCTCGTCGGTCCACACGAGGCGTGCCTGTGGGAGTCACAGACTCAACAGCAGTGTGTAATCTCTTGGTAGAGATACTTAACACACTACGGAATGCGGTAGCACACACAGGAATAACATTATCACCACACAAGAATGAGTAAGAACGTGTGCACGAACGCCTAGGGGGAGCATCACCACGCACTCGAACACGGCGCCTCTTCACCACACCTTTTACACAAAACTTTTGAATAAAGGCATTCTGCAAATTAAAGTCACCCAAACCCCAAAATGACTCATGAATAGCCTTAATATTATTCATTCCCATCTTTTCAAAACAACCATCCCTACAGGGTGCTCCTATTTCCTTCTTTTTCACCACTTTTCTAGTGACGCTACTCTCATACTCTTCACCACTGTTACGCTTCCCTGTGTTTTTCTTCCATTCACTTGGATTACGCCCTGTTTTCACCACTAAGTTATGCCCCTGCACATCCCCCTCACCGCTGGTTGATGCCATTGTAGTGTAGAAGGTAATAATCCAAGCGTAAACACACAAAAAAAAAGGAAAATACACGGACAAGAATAATCCAGGCGCGCCGCGTGGGTTTAGCGTGGAGACTGGCTGGAGAGAGGAGGGAGGGTGAGGGAAGAATGGCGAGCTCTAATTGGCCCAATTTTGCCGAGGCGGTACTGTAGACAGGCTGCCATTGGTCAGCCCGGGCGGCCATCCTTACCCACCAACACATAACAATAACATGACGCTTAGTTCCCGCTCCTGACTCACTGGGGACGCGACAGACCCGCACATGTTAAGGCGCCTTTTTTTCCGTCATTTCGACCTTGTTGGTGTCGGCGTTTAGTACTGGCGGTTACAATCTCTGGAACTAGAGGCTTGGGAGAAGATAATGCTATAATGGTACTTTGTTCTGCTTCCCACTTCAATGTGGGACAAGAGAAAATCTGGCGTTTAGTTCCTGGGTTGAGACCCGGCGCGCCATGACAAACCTTCATACGCGGGCGCGATATACCCTTCTCTTTCCCGCGATTTTCGACTATGTTGTAGTTGTCGGATGGTTCTGGCAGTTACATCCTTGGAAAGTAGAGGCTTTGGGGAAGAACATGATGTACTTAACTCAATTTCGACCTGGTGGCGCTTAGCTCCCTATGTCACCACGCGCCTCAATTATCGTATCTTGTTTGAATTTCTATTGTTTATAAACCCTATAACATCTCTTTGTAGTGACATCTGCAGAAAATAATTTACCAAATATCATTACTCATAATGGGGCTTCAAACTGTTTGGAAAGAAAGGGAAAATCAGAGATGATTAACTAGTATTCTGAACATAACAAAAACAAAACAACAACAACGACAACAAAAGCCTATAGTGCCTAAGTTCAAAAAAATTGCAATCCTTATGATTAACCTTTTGCCACTGGGGATGGCAAGTAGGTAAATGCCATTTACTGTGGTTACACAAGCACACTTAGTCATGATGGAGTCAATTACTATATATGTTTGACTACCAATAATGTTAATAACGTAAAAAAAAAAAAAAAAAAAAAAAAAAAAAAAAAAAAAAAAACCAAAATATATATATATATAATATATATATATATATATATATAGTAATAATAATAATAATAAAAATAAATATAAATAAATAAATAAATAAATAATATAATATAAATTTCAATAACTTTAATAAAATAATAACAATAACCTCAATATTACTAGAAAAACTAGCTTACCTTTCCAAACTTTCTTTGCAATTTATCTTCAGCATTCAAAAATTATTTGGATGATCTGGACCATTTGAAAGTTTCCCTGAAACAAACAAAAAACAAAAGTCAGAATAAATAATATAAATACATGGAAAGAAGAAGAAGAAAGAAGAAAGAAAG
This sequence comes from Penaeus vannamei, assembly GCF_003789085.1. Lineage (NCBI taxonomy): Eukaryota > Metazoa > Arthropoda > Malacostraca > Decapoda > Penaeidae > Penaeus > Penaeus vannamei. Next base: position 633,891 of record NW_020872873.1, read on the forward strand.
AAAGAAAGAAAGAAAGAAAGAAAGAAAGAAAGAAAGAAAAGAAACNATAATAATAATAATATAAATTTCAATAACTTTAATAATAATAATAACAATAACCTCAATATTACTAGAAAAACTAGCTTACCTTTCCAAACTTTCTTGCAATTTATCTTCAGCATTCAAAACATTATTTGGATGATCTGGACCATTTGAAAGTTTCCCTGAAACAAACAAAAAAACAAAAGTCAGAATAAATAATATAAATACATGGAAGGAAGAAGAAGAAGTAAGAAAAGAAAGAAAGGAAAGAAAGAAGAAAGAAAGAAGAAAGAAAAGAAAGAAAGAAAGAAAGAAAGAAAGAAAGAAAGAAAGAAAGAAAGAAAGAAAGAAAGAAAGAAAGAAAGAAAGAAAGAAACAAACAAAAATCAACCTCCTCCTGTTTCTCTTTGGACCTAACTTCATACAACATTTGCAAAGCAGGTGAGGGGGGAAGGGAGACAGAAATGGGCAGATGCTTCAAGGCCAAGAAACTTTTTCTGAAAATTTTTCTGCAAAAGTGCAAAATTTCTGAAGAAATCACACCAGGGGGATGACTTCGGCTTGGAGCAGTAATTGTATAAGCAATAGATTCCTAATGATTATTCAGGGACAGGGGAAAGCCTTTGTGGCGTGCAGCCCTCCTGCCCTGCTACAGCGACTTCTAAAGGTGGTGTATCTTCTTTCTAACCTAACCTTCCCTCCTGAGCCTTCACCATGAACTTCTGATGCATCTGGATATATTTTTTTCATTTTGGCATCGTAATAATAGATAAAACAGTGTTCATTGATGTTGAGAGGCCCGACTTACAAAACACAGGTACAAATGCAACCACAACAGTGACATGAGTGAAGGTCTTATATCAGCACTTAAGTGTAATGCCTACTTACTCATACATGGGATATGAAAACTGAAAGATAGGAAGATTCAGCAAATTAAGATGTCACATGAATTCTATACCCAAGTGATCAAAAGATATGAATAACATCCAATCTAATCATCTTAATTTGATAGAAATAAGAAATAGGAGCAGGGTAAACATTCTGCCCTGTGGGAGATAGATAACAAAAATACCCTGAATAATACCCCAACATATATACATTTACCTTTGAATTAGTTTATAACAGCCTATATAAATCTAAAGCAAGTTTCACATAAGATTACCTGGAAATGTTTCCTTTAGTGAATTTATTTCATCACAGAACTCAGTGAAAAAGAAAGTTGGTTTCCATTCTGAATTCCAATCCTTGACAATTTGCAGTGCCTCAGCAATGAATTGCTTTGATCCATTTATAGTCGCAAACACTGCCACAGGCTGGTAGTCAACGGCCAAAATATATAAAGGCGAGTATTGGTAGTGCAGTGCGTGGCATCAAGAAGGGCCAAACCCCTCCAAACTTATTAAACAAATGCCGCTGAAATGATGTTTGGTAAACAAATAGGAGATTGTCATCAGCTTTATTGTACCGCAAAAAGATCTTGTCTTCTGGGTTTGCCTTTTGCCAATTTTCAAAAGTTTTTTCTATATTCTCTTGGTCAACCAAGGATTTCTTTATTGACAAAACTGCATGGTAGAGACGATTCTTGAGGTCAGCCTCTGTTGGGAAGAATCGCTGATCCAAAATGTTGACATCCAACTTCTCATCCTTTGCAACTGTATCAGCAGAGAGACTCAGGTGGCGCTGTAAATCAGGAACCTTGGAAACACCAGCTTTAAGTTGCCGTATTTTTTCCCCAACTTGTTTGTCAAATATTTTTCTTAAACAGGCCACAGCATCCTGAAACAAATTGTAAAGGTAAGGTAGTCATGCAAAGGAAATGCAAGATCAATAAATTCATTAAAACCTGACAAGACTCCATAAGCATGATTTATTATTGGGTCTGGATAATAGGCAAGATCGGCATCAAAATTGGCAGGATGAGGATTTGGTTATCAGCTGGATCATGTTTGCTTGTAACCCTGGCCCAATTGCCAAATGAGCTGCTACAATGAGTCACTTGCCCTCACAGGCATGAGGTCAAAATTAGGCGTGCCTTTATCTTTTATTTGTTTGATAGTGCCTTGGTAATGCAAATGAAATCAATAAAATCGAACTCAAGTTGTTGTAATGGTAAGTTTTCATGATCCTTGGAACATTACTGTGCTGGAAGTGTCATGATGAGAACATTCCACGACTATCCTCATCAGAGCAGACAATCTCTGGCTTACATTTCCAACAGGATGACCTTCATGCCCACTGACAGGATCTGGGAGGGTTACATGGAACTGCACCTTGACCTTCAGGCGAGAGTCAGACCCCAGAGCTTCCTTCAATTCTTTGCTTTTTTTCTTTCGCTTAAACTCAGATTTAGCATCATCAACCTAAGAAGAATGAGAAAAACAAATACAAATTACTGTATATCAACGTCAAACAAAACATTTTCTAAATTCAATCAAAACAATGTAGTATACCTAATTAATAAGAAAACTGAACTATTTTACTCAGTCACTTGAACTTCAACTCTGTCATATTTCCACATAAAATCTCTTCATGAACAGACGTATTTTTTCCTGGAAAGCCAACTTCCTATTGCATATTCTCACATGCAACACCATTTGTATGGCATAATCAATAAACACAAATTTACCTGGAATTCTGGGAACAACAGGACCTG
>NW_020872873.1:646564-659064 GCF_003789085.1 Penaeus vannamei
GAATGATCCAGGTTTCCTCCAGTCAACATGGCGCCTGGCAGCCGGAAACATGCATATGCACATGCGCTGCCGCCCCCCAACCCCCAAAGAATCCTCAACATATTCATGGCAGGAGAGAGCATCAGACAGACATGGCAACGCTGCTTCCGCATGGTGGTCATCCACTCTCTCCTGCCGGGAATGCTTGGAGGATTCTTTGTTTTCCTGGGCGGGGGTTGGGGGTTGCTGGAGACACAGCCCCCTTCATCAGACAATATAATGACTGTTTCTGTGTATGTCATTTACATTTTACCTCGCAATTTCCCTGGTACCTCTCATGCCCTCCCCTGCTATCGTGGCCAAGAATGTGGGGTATGGGGGTTTCCGCACAATATATTAGGAAACCAGACAGTGAGAGGAATCTAATGATACCAACATTGTTGCGATCCGTTTTTGGCGGACATATTCTAGAAAATTACCAAAAATTATCTTAGTTTGTATCGTTCTATCATTTCATATAGGTTTTATTACCCAACTCTGCCACTACCTCATACTGCATATTGTCCTGTAGTTCTTCCCTTTCTCTATAATACTGTCATTTCATTTTCCTGTAAATGAATAGCTAAGTATTGCGTGCGTCACATCTTTATAATCTACCTGCAGGGGAAATATCATGGATGAAGTGACTTATATTCGGTCATTCTGCTTGTTACAGGCAAATTTTACCATGTACTACATCCTTGTGTGAAACAGGAACACTATCTCGCTGATTAGATATAATAACGAGAATTCCATCCGTGCTTTTAATATGGGATTTTCGGTATAACCTGCTTATGTCTTTTTAATTCCCTTTGTTTGGCTGTCTTAGTCCAATAATTGTAGCTTTACTGTCACTTCACTTTAAAAAATACATAATGCTCACTCTGGTAAGTTCGATTCCTCGTTTTCTCTCCTCTTCTGCAGGTTTGAAAGTCGTCTCAGGCAACTCACGCCCGTTTGTTTTGGGAAATGCTTGTCGAGACGGCCACTAGATGGCAGCAGTAAGGTTATTGTTGTTTTTGTTTAAAACGCGTGAGAAGGGAAAATAATTGTTTGCAATTTTGCAGTCGATAAATACTGCAAATTACACATTTCTGCACACAGTTTTTGCGTGTATGCATGTGTGTGTAATATATACATAATATATATATATATATATATATATATTATATATAATATATATATAATATATATATATATATATATATATATGTGTATGATATACATATATTATATATATATATGTATAATATATATACAATATATATATACAATATATATATACATATATATAATATATATATATATATATTATATATTATATATATATATATATATATATATATATATATATATATATATATATATATATATATATATATATATATATACAATATATATTATATATATATAATATATATATATATATATATATATATATATATATATATATATATATACATATATATGTATGATATATATATATACATAATATATATATATATAATATATATAATATATATATATATATATATATATATATATATATATAATATATATATATATACATATATATATATATATATACATATATATATATATATATATATATATATATATATATAATATATATATATATATATATATATACATATATTGTATGTATATATATGGATACTTGTAAAACCCTTCTTGGTCGATCCTTTGTAAGATGGTGCTTCTATCTAATCCGACTGTCATGCCTTTATCACTGAATTTCTTTACTGATTGTACCATTCCTTCAAGACCTTTGTCATCTTCAAAGCATCCACAAAAAAAAAAAAAAAAAAAACATATATATATACATATATCTAAGAGGTGATAATGAGTGTCATTAGAAGATACCACCGTTTCTATCAAAGCCCTTATTTCCACTGACCAAAAACTGTCTTACGCCACTTGAAAGTGACGCAAATTTCATTCGCGACACTTCCACCAGCCGGTCGCGACAGCAACTCTGCCAATGTTTCTACACTGTTGCCAAAGGTTCGACTCAACCCACATACAAAGGAATCATACTCAGAGTTTACGAATCTGATTTTATTTTTGAATTGTATTGAGTGGTTAATCACTGTTTTACTGATATTGCATTAACAAATAACAATAAACACGTTAGTTATTAACATCATAGAATTACAAATTAGTGAAAGCTACAATTTGTTAATTGATATTAACTATGTTTAAAAAGATATATTAGTTTATGTCATCATAGTCAATTATACATACAAAATAATTATAGTGATTATGTAGAACTTTTTTGTGTAAAATTTCGTAAGATTTTTTCGACCATCCAAACACACTTTGTAAACAAGACGGGAGTCTGTTTGAGATACTTCCGCGTAACGTATTGGTCATGGAACACTTGTACTGGTCTGTGAAGATGTACAAGGCTAAAACATAAATGATATTATAAAAGCAAAATCGATTGTTGCCTGTGCTTGACATATTGAAATTATTTAATTAAAAGCTTAGGCACACGAAAGATGAGCCTGAGCCATAATCATCTTAGCCATGGTCCAATTGATATGAAAGCATGTTAGTAGTAAAGCTTATACTCTCTATTGTTATATATGATAGTAGTGTATATGTGTATGTATATGTATATATATATATATATATATATAATATATATATTTACTTATACACATATATATGTAATACACACGTTTATACATACATATATATATATATATATATATATATATATATATATATAATATATATATATATGTGTGTGTGTGTGTGTGTGTGTGTGTGTGTGTGTGTGTGTGTGTTTGTGTATTTATGAGCGTGTGTGTGTGTATTTATGAGCGTGTGTGTGTTTGTGAGTGTGAATACATCTAGTAAAGTTGTTTATACATGACCGCCTCCATGAATAGGGGCCGGGACCTAAGAAAGTGTAGCACGACAGTTCTTGTCGGTGGAAACGAGGACTCAGTTGTACGTGAACTGAGCGTGCTCTTTTCATGTGTTAGGACCAGATTTGTTTTCCAAAATGAAATTATAACTTTTAAGAAATTGATCATAATGGGAGACAGCTTATAGAATTCAAGTGCTCCAGTCATGAGTTAAGGTGCTGTCACACTAGCACTTTTCCGTCAAATTTTTAACAATTTTATTTTACATAAATACAAACATTCTCGAATATAGCTCTTGATTTGACTATGCTTGGCTGAAAAAGTTGACGGAAAGGTGTTCAGACGGAAACGATCATTATCGTCTGACTGAAAAATCGACAGAGCGCTCAAAAAATGGACAAAATTTAAGAAAATTGTAAAAAAGTTGACGGAAAAAGTGCTAGTGTGACAGCACCTTTAATAACACTATCAAAAGCTTTACGTTAGTCGATCCAAGCCATGCGTAGGTTTTTATGTCTACTTTTAGTTTTCAAATATCATTCGATTAATTAGTAACTGGTCTTTGCACCCATGCGACCCTCACTTGCATCTTTTATGTTCTATAGGGAAAAGTTCATTTGAATCTATGAGCGCGTAGGTTCATTCAGTGAGAATCGAGTTGTCAATTCAATATATGTTGTCTTTAAACATGTTATAGGTCTATAGTTCTTTGGTTTGTTTGTTTCGTTAGTTTTGGGGAGCAAGTCAGTCCTAATAACTAATCTGTGGAGTGTTTTCTGGGTTTCTCACATGTTATGGGTCTGTAGCTCTCTGGTTTGTTTCGTTATTTTTTGAGGAGCAAGTCTTAATAACTAGTCTGGGGGAGTGTTTTCTGGGTTTCTCACCATCTCATATAAGTTTATGAGATTATGCGTCCCAAGGAGTGAGTGTAGTCAGAAGTTTTTTACTTTGTCAATTTCTACTGATTTCCATTTCTGTGATTTCTTCAGCGCCGTTTTAACTTCCCCTGTATTCTGTCCACTGTTGTTTTTCAATATGTGTATTAAATTGCTCTAAAGTTTTAATCCATTCTGCATTTTCATTAAATCCTTTATTATTACTCCAGTTGCTCTTCCAGAACTCATCGACCTTTTCAATAGGTAATCACCGTTATTTTTAATTCCTTACTTCTATGTAAAAATTTTTGGCGCGTTTTAAAATTTTCATTTCGTCTATAGAATTTCAATTTTCTTCGTACCTTCTGATTACTTGCGCTTGAAGTTATATATTTTTTCCATCACTTTTTTTTCACTAATGATATATTGTGTTTTTGTTACTTAGCATTTCTTTGTAATGTTTCTGCAATTCACGTTGATACCTCTTTGAAGCTGACTAATTATTATCATCGTCATTAATACCATTATAATTGTTACCATTATCATATATCATTAATAACATTTACAAGGAAAACAAAAGAAATGGAAGTATTTTAAAAATTGTGGAGCTTTTATTTGCAGAATCACTTGGTACCTATCGTATAAAAATTCTGGCATTGCTCTGGCTGATTCTGAACTTCTATAGTCTCTTAAAGAGTTTAGTGATAAATGTCAGACACGTACGGAATTCAAACAATTATTTAACACACATTTATCAATGTCTATAATTCTAAAAATAAACATGGCTTTCTGTATATAATCATACCACATTCACATGCGTTTCATAATAATATATATATATATATATACATACATACATACATATATATATATATATATATATATATATATATATATATATATATATATATATATATATATATATATATATATATATATATTTAATGCTCCATAAATGGTCATATGAAGTTACTAAATAAAATATAAGAAGACATTTTTACCTATTCGTCGATAAAGACGAGTTGCATGAACAGCTGGGGCGAGCGGATCTTAAAATTTGGCGGGAAAAGTTTTCAAGCATTGCGAGAAATTGCCGTTAAAGTCTTACTTTGAACATTACATAAATAGAAAAAAATGAAATAACTTTTAAAAAATCATACAGGATGTTGCATAGCAAACAACAGGTATGGTCTCCCTGTACGTCCAATGATATGAAAATAAAACGCAGCTATTTACTTAGCAAACACATTTCGTTACATTGTATCGTATGTCCTGTGGGGGTCGGATTTACCAGTATTAAATTGTGGGCAGGTTTCGTACACTTTTTAGGCATAAAAAATCCATGACTTTCCAGAGAAGTTTTAGCATTTTTCCATGACTCTTTCCACTTTCCTGGAACATTGAAGCATATTCACTATACGTTTCCATTTACAACATGTACACTGGCTGTAATTCAAACTGATGTGTCAAAAATATAAGATGTGTTTTACTGACACCAGTGACTAGGTTATAAAGGAATCAGCATGTATATTTAGGCTATGTAGTATTTCAAGTTTTCATTCAGATACATCAATCTTCCGAAGTTTATTTTGATTTCTTTCTGAAGACTTTCTTTAAGAATGAATTTACACACACACACACACACACACACACACACACACACACACACATATATATATATATATATATATATATATATATATATATATATATATATATATATATATATATATATATTACAGAGAGAGAGAGAGAGAGAGAGAGAGAGAGAGAGAGAGAGAGAGAGAGAGAGAGAGAGAGAGAGAGAGAGAGAGAGATTTTTTTAATTTTTATGAAAAATACTAAATTTCCATGATTTTCCAAACGAGAAAACAAAATTCCACATTCCAGGTCTGGAAATTTCAACTTCCATGATCTTCCAGGACCCATACCTGTGTAAGTCTTCCTGGACAAGATAACGACGAAGTAAGTAAGTTAATTTGCCAAGAAGCACTTTGGGTTATCAGTCACTATGTGGCATCACACCAATTGAATAATTAGAACGGCAAATCTGAACGCTAGTCGCTTGGCCTGCCTGTATGTCTCGCTCTCTCAGATGCACAAAATATTTATACGTCAGTTACATATGCAAGACCTGTAACATAAATATTGTAACATACTGAAATACACACATGTGCCATAGTATTAAAAAGTGTTTCATTAAAAACTCATAAAAATATATTAAATTATATATTAAATTATCACTAAACAGAACACAACTTTCAATTTAGCAAATCACTCGATCCTAGAAATTGCATTACATATACATATATGAAAAAAAAATCAAATCTAGTTACTAATACTGAAAGTTGAGATTTGAGGCAAGGAAGTCACAATGCTCAAGGGGAACTGTCTATCACATTCAAACCCAAACAAGAAAGAACATTATGCATTAACCCTGATGTAGGTAGCGGGCATCTCAACCAACTGATAGACTTCGGAAAATATGTACGCACAAGGTCTATAAATGTACATAAAGACCTTGTGCACGCATGTCCTGAGTCAGCGAACACGAATCCCGTTTTTTGAAGGGGGCCGTACGTACTCAGTTCATCGGCAGACCACTCAGCACGCACGCATATCACTCACGCACACACACACATCACACACACACACACACACACACACACACACACACACACACACACACAACAAAAGGCACAGAGACATATATGTGAATAAAATAAAAGACATAGTTAACAACAGACACGAGTAAGGAGGAACTTCCCTCTATCAGTGTTAGACATGGCCTGTGTGATTGGTCTTCTCACCACCACCAGTCTTCCTGTTGCGAGTTACTTTCAGCCCATCTGGGATGGTTTATTACTATACCACAAAGCTATATCACAATATGTAAACAACACCTGCTTTGTACATTGGTTAAATATCTGTTCCCCTTTCATGTCTTGCTTTTAAAATTTCAAGTTTTTGTTTCCTATACTCTTCGCGCAGAGCATCATTCCTTGCTTCTCTTTCCTCTCTAGATTTGAGTAACATCAAAATTTCCTCATTTTGCTTGGCAGTTTTCTCCATAAAATGATCAAGCTTGTCCACCAAAATGTTTACAGACTCTGTCAATGAATCACGCAATAGCTCCGTTTGTGTGTCAATAGTTCTCGTTCTGGAGAGCTGCCCCTCTTCGGCAGCAGCACATGAAACTTCATTAGTTTGTGCTTCTTTTGGTTCTTGCGGTGTTTGTAGCTGCTGTACTGCTTCTTTCTCTGATGTCAAGGGAACCTGGTGATTTCCTGAAGGATTGGTAGTAGGACCCCCAGAACTTTTGTCTTGTGGCTGCATACTTGCTGGTAGTGTGTCACCTAAGATTGAGCGAAGCAGATTAAAGTGCTTTGGTAATAGTGCCCTTGCCCCTCTCAGCTTGGTTCTTTGATAGGTTCTGTATCCATATTTCATAGATCTCCATTTCTTTTCAACTTGTTTTCTTGTAACGCCTTGGAACTGAAAAATATAAACTTTGTTACAAACATTTACCATGATTCCTCTAATAAAAATGTACAAAAAATGAATTCACCACTGTACTTTGATGTACTATAAACATTACAGCCTTTGTATCATACTCACAACTTCTTGTAACGTAGCAGTTATTTCTGAATAGACTTTGGTTTTGCTTAAGGAATTTCCGATCAATCTTGGGAAGTTTTCCTTCATCAGCAGGAGGAGTGCCTCAACTTGGTGCTTTTGCCAGATGGGGCGCCCGCGCCCTTGAAGCAAAATACATATACAGTTAGGGACACATTAAAAACTGGAAATTGTATAATACGAAATGCCTGCTTAATTCAGTTTATGAAAAGTTAAAATCGTATATAACATTCTATTAATTTGCAACTCACTACAATGAAAGTGAAGTATTTACTGAACCTTCATTATGGTTTTTTTTATATTTATTTACTGTATGTACTCCTCACCTGCATTTTTTATCATTTCAGTATTTTGTTCTGCTACAGAGGAGTTGCCATCACAGGCATTTACTTCTTCAACGGTTTGATGCAGTAGACCACATGACCCACATATGAACCTGCAATAATATGCCAGTGATTATATCAAACCCACTCATAAACGAATAACAACCCCCCTTGACCATGACTCAAATTTCTATCACTTCACACGACCGCATGAGATTTGAGTCCTGGTAAGAAAAGATTATTTTGTTATATCAGTGCGTCATTGCATTATTCCACCTAATGCAATCATACCGCTGGAAAAAAAACTTCAACCTGTGTAGGGAACCCATTGCTTTAACTTACTGAGGGCATTATGGGCAGTAGAAAGAGGAAAGGACATTATAGGCCTATTGCTTGAAAAAAGGTCAAGTACAACAACATAAGGGGGGAGGAGGAAATACATACATTTCTCACCTAATCACTTTACTCCACAGCATTACTACTGCACACAAAGATACTTAACATTCCAGAAGGATCTCCTACCTCCCTTCAGTGGGCTATATTTCAAAATCTGCAACAGTCTACATATTGCTCCGTTTCAACACTAGGACCTCATAATGCTCCTCCATAAAGGTGGTGACTAGAAAGGCCTGATGGACTTGCCCTTCTGAAGACCAGTACCCTGTCTCCATTTACCTTCTGCAGCATCAAATGTTCTTTTTTCCTGCTGTTTTTTGAGATCCTTTGAACCTGATGCCTCTTCTGCTTGCTGCTAATTGTGTATTGATAATTTTCACCAGGATCCCACTCCTGTTCAATGCCACCCACCCAAAAAGTTCTTAAGGGAAAGAATTTTCTGTCAAAAGGGTTGTGTATGCTGGCCAAGTCATCTGCAAAATTTCTTGACTTGATATCCCAGTTGTAGTGCTACTTTATCGACTCTTGTAAGTCTCTGCCTCTTAGTCTGGCAATATACATGCTTAAAACCATTTAATTAAGTTAAGTGTTTTGAGTAACTCCAGTGTCAAGAGTTTAATACCTTACAAGTAAATGTGGAAGTGGTCCAACTATACACCTGAATGTGGTCGGGTTCTGTAGCACTGTGGCATTTACTCCAGCCCCATTTAGGCTGTAAAGAGTTGTCTGGCACTCTAAATCGCACGCTGTTACAAACCTCTTTTCCAATGCTGCTACCTGGAGGTTACCCCACAATATCTTAGCCAACAAAAAAATCTATGGAATAACATCTATGAGCTTTGTTGTTAATGTGTCACATTCCTATTATTATTGTCATTGTTATCTTAACATAATTGCAAGTATTTCATGCAACAGATAAAGCCTAATATCAATGTCAAACCTGTGTATGATTATATTGCATACTGCCTATAATGTGAAGGCATCCTCCTCACTCTTCGAGATTAATGACCTTTCTCCCGGTTCATGACGATGTGTATATCCTGGGAAGCTGGGTTTTAATGTTTTATCTATTTCATATCACTTGAAGCATCTCCATAATTTCATGAGCCCTAATGAGCCAACTTGTCCATTCAACTTGCCATATCGTCAACACACATACACGATCCATTGCTGAATACATAAAATGACAACTACTTGTCCTATTTTGATGTCAATTGTATTACGTTTTATTGGCTCTTTTGTGCTTAAAATTATACCTTTCTTTAAAATCTTACACCAGTTTCACACGTGATTCATTATAAAATATCTATTAACACTCCTTAAATGGCCAAATGAAGTTACAAAAACTATAATAAATATTTGATATTTTATCTATTACCCTGTGGTACATGGCGCCAGGATGTCTTCTGATTGTTTAGATTTTCCGAACCATGTATCAACAGGTGCATTGCAAACACCTGTCAGAAGATAGAATTAGCACTAAAACGCAACTTCCCAAATCTAGAAGATAGACAAGTTTAAGTTTAAAATGTACTTGATAACTGGGCTGATAATGTTCATGATGCAAGTATTTTAAATGAATCTTTGAAATGAGAAAACCTAAGGGCAATAAAGGTCTTGCATCTCGACTTCTATTCTTAATCTACGACCTGTGGACCGGAGGAAGTATAATGGTTCTCATATAAAAACAAGGGATGTGACAGAGAGAGCATTTGTGTCCTCAATATCACTGCAGACATGTTATGTACTGTTTTGCACAATTGCTGCCATAACTGAAAAAAAAAAAAAAAAATTGAATCTTTGATTGGGTGCTAGGTTGTACATTGTTATTTGCTATTTTTCTCACAATGTTTTTATCAAAGCAATTCTTGTTCACGAAAATCTAGATTGTAAACCCAAGTATGTGTTTTGGTTTGTTAAATGAAACACTAGCATTATTAATTATTTTTATTTCTTTTGAGATGTATGTCATCATATTCATCTTTACAATATTGAAAAGGAACCCAATCATTCTAATATATAACCACACTCTTTTCTTTCTCATATAAAACTATGGCTTCCTACACCCATAATAAATGACACACAAAATATCACTTTTTCTCAGCCGTACGCTTGTATGACTCCGCCATCTCAGCGTAGGCTTTCTGGCCTGCTGCAAGGAAGAGGGAAAACGAATGGCCTAAGGAGTCTATGTGCTGCTGAACACTGTCGATCAGTCTTCCTGCCTTCTCATACAGTTTCATCTTCTCCTGGTGTTCCGCCTCCAACAACCTCTTCTTTGTCTGCAGCCAGTCGTCTTGGCTTTCTTGCGCAATCTGATAACACTCCTGCAGACTTTTCTTCTTCCCAGGGTCTCGGTCACTTTGCCTGTTGGGGTGCTGAGCAGGATGTCCAGAAGAGGATTTGTTTGGACGTGAAAGCCAGGTACCATAGTATGGAAGATGTAGATGGAACATGTGGTGCAGAAAACTCGAGTGATGGGGAAGGCGTGGAAGGTACAACAGGAGAGGTGGAGGCTGAATTTGAGGGGACAGCATCAGTGGTGTTGACAGCAGGGGTGGAACTGGATTCAGGCTCGAGTTCTGAAATTATATTTTGATTACACATGAAAAAAATAGCACGAGCATACTAATAGCAACAAACTTGGTTTCAAAAGCATTTAGATTATAGGCTTTTAATGGAAATTAATTTACATATACACTTTTGATGATCATCACACTCAACATATTTGTTTTACGTGGGTAAAAACTGTAAATCAAATTCCTAAGTTGCATTATCCTACCTGTAGTAGCCATATGGGTAGGGCCATCTTTATTTGCATTGGGCATCGTAGCAGAAACAAATGAGATGTCATTAATTGATAATTCCTGCCCCATGATCTCCATTGCTGACATCATCGCCTCTGTAAATTTTGGGGGGTCTGGCGGCGGACCTCCTTCATTGGCAAGGACTCGGCGTCGGTACTTAGACTGTTCCTCCTTCACACTGGAAGAAAAAAAGCAAAGCTTTTACATTTGAAGTTAAGATATAAACTATTGACTCATTTTAAAAAGTATCAATTTCTTTTGGCAACTTTTTCTCGAAGCAGACAATAATCTGGCTAATAGTGGTCTGTAATTAATGATTCTTCAGACTGTAACATTTATAGCCAAGGATTTATTAGATGCATCTTCTTTCAAAACCACCTTCCTGATTTGTAATATGTGCTTTGAACTACTATTCATTGTCTTGCTAAACACAGTATTGTTTTAAGACACAATATATCGACTGTAGGCCTTGAAACCATGATGGGCAGGCTTAATATAGTGCAAATGAGAGTAATTTCCATTATTCTTAAACATAAATACACATATAACCTAAGACCCTGGTATACTGAGTTAGTATTTCCATGTCTTTTCCCTAGTATTGCATCAGGTACCCAGATTCGCCTGTGAACTAAACTGGTGTGATGTTCCTAATAACAAGGTGTTAAATTTAGTGTGTGCAACTGAAAGAAACTTAACTAGAAACTTACCGTCGTTTTATGTGATCCAAAGATCTCTTCAACTGATTAGGTTTGCGCGGTTTCTGGCCAGGGTTAAGCGAGTTAAAATTCTCCGCAACTTCTTTCCAGACACGCTTCTTTAAGTTGAGAATCTTGGGTTCCTGGCTCTTGCACAGCACCACATCCTTTTTGTCACGGATAAGAGCAACGAGACACTCTTGCTGGCTCTCTGTAAGGGGACTGGAGCGCTCAGGTCGGTCTTCCTGCTGACCTTTTTGCATGCCACTGCCAACTGTTGGCCTCTCTCGAGTAACGCACATGTTGGTAAACCTGGAAACACGAGCGGCGACTTCACAAGCTCTGCCCCCTCTGGACTTACTAGCTATACACTGGGTCGGGCTAATCCCGAGACACAAGAAGCTCCCCGTAAAAGATGTCTGGGAGTGTTTATGAATACTTATATCAACTGTGTCTTATTAAATATAAAATTGTGATAACTCAACGTACAATACTTGGTGTCCCACTGTGCTGGAAACTGAGCCGAGAAGGTCTTTCATGCTGGATACTACTGCTGTTCCGTTCCCATCCTTCGGCCTTTGAAATGTAGATGGAGAAGTTGCATCTATTGAGAGTGTTCTATTTTTTTGCAAGGTTTTCAAACTGATCATAAATATGCTGGACACATTACTAATCAGATGCTATAGTATATATGACACTCCCGTGGAAATAGTTAAAAATTGGGTGGAAGCATAAGACTCCTTCTGACCATGTTATTTTGAGTTAGGTTGACAAAGAAAATGCAATACGATTAGACCTTTACTTCATGCGGTCCAATTGCCCTTTGTGTCATCTGAAGAAATGAGTGATGGTC
>NW_020872873.1:664064-666318 GCF_003789085.1 Penaeus vannamei
AGAAAAATTCTTTTACATACCTTAATGATACAAGGATTTCCATGATTGTGAAATTTGGCATGCATCATCAGGTCACTTTCCTCAAGAAATGTTTCACTGCACATTGTACAACTCAGAAGCTTTGCTTCTGTATGCTTTTCTTTCATATGAAAATCCAAATCACACTGGGTGGTAAACACTTTCTTACAATGCTTGCACTGGAAAGTTAACAAAGGATCAACGATAACCATGTGTTCCTCATCATATGGATATTCCTCTTTGATCGTGACATCCTCTACCTCCTTTGCTTCAAAAAGTGCGTCTCCATTTCCTGTCTCTTTCACTTCCCTGCTGCAGTCCTCAATGAGTGACACCTCACTTTCCTCCTTGACGGGTAATCCATTCACCATCTCAGAGGAGTTTGCGTCACACATTATGGTGGCTGGTCTTTTCATTAATAAACAATCTGATGTTCAGTTTCTGAAATGGATAATGTAAAGAATGAACAACTTGCAATAATATACATGCACTAATATACCCATCTCCTTCTTGGAGTGGTCAGTCAAGCCAAAAATTCTATAATATGAAGCTTTATTATAAAAAAAATATATAATTATCATGAATAAGTGAAGCTAGGGAAGAATATCCTAACTTTTTGGTCTGTTTGCATAGACTTTATAACTGTACATAAGATATTAAGAATATGGTAATGGCATTTACTGTAAATAACTCAATAACAGATCCTGTTATATTTGCATTTAAACAAAATAAGAACAACACATATATCAAATTTCTGTCTGTAATGTGCTTGTGCTATTTTAGGGTTGGGGGAGGTGAATCAAATTAATTCTTAAATAAAAGAAAATCATTCATTCATTTTCTAAACTATCATGTTGTAAATTGGGGGGGGGGGATCTCAAGGCTTATTTTACACACACACACACACACACACACACACACATACACACACACACACACACACACACACACACACACACACACACACACACACACACACACACACACACACACACACACACACACACACACACACACACACACACATCTATATATTCATAACAAATGTGTACATGTATACAAATAGTATAAAGTATGTGTATGGAGCATTGTACTTAGGAATTTTGAAAGAGGCCCCCTGTGGTATAAAACTAGTTAGATTTCCATAATTTTCTTAGCAAGTGTGGTAGTCTGATGGAATGAAAAACATGGAAAGTTGCAAGGCAAAGAAATATAAAAGGAGAAAAAAAAAAAGGAAGAGAAGAAAAAAGAAAAAAGATAGAAGAAACAAGTCTAGTCACCTGCCAACATAATCAAATAAAGTATGGACACACTAAGCATAGTCACACCAATTTAGGTTGTTGAATAAAGTGTGTGATGTGGAGTAGGGAACTTAGTGTCTGTCAAATGTGTCCATAATGTAACAAATTACTATTCTGTGTATATTATTATTATAGTGATGTATTTGGGATATATTAGTCATGCTTTACCCTACAATTTTCCTGGTACCTTTCATGCCTTCATCTGCTATCGAGGCCAAGAATGTGGGGGTATGGGGGATTTCCGAGGCAAATGTCCTACATATTTGTGTAGTAGAGTAAGAGGAATCCATCGATGACACTATCATTGTGGTCAGCTGGGACTTCTGAATATTTATCATTTCACTTACATCATTTGAAATAAAAAACAAAAGATTTACACACATCATGAATGACTGAAATAGGGAATGATAATTGCAAGGTTTGATGGCTGTAACTAAAATATTGGTAATTGTTTAGAACACCTTCGCATGACCGATCACAATGACAGTGGTATTAATGGATACCTTTCATTCTCCACTACCATCATATTAAGGGCATTTGCCGTGCCACCCCTCAACGCCCCCACATTCTTGGGCTGATAGCAAGGGAGGGCATGAAAGTCACTATAGAAATTGTAGGATAAAATATGTATGGTATATAATGAATTGGTCAATATATAGTTGTACGCAGGGGCTGCCATCTCCCAACCCCCATCCTGGAACACAAAGAATCCTCCTCATATTCATGGCGGGATAAAGGGCACAACTGACATGTAGGAGCACCTGATGCCAAGTCTGTCCTACCCTCTCGCCTGCCATACCTATGTGGTGGATTTTCGGTTTTTGGTTGGGCAGCATCCCCCATGCTTGCAAGGGGCACATCCTTCTGGCATTTGATGTTACATTATCCAATTTCTCAATATAATTTTTTTGGCCTTTATTTCATTTCCCCCCTTT
>NW_020872873.1:669202-671702 GCF_003789085.1 Penaeus vannamei
AATTGATATAAAGATAACTTGAAGACCAAATAAAGGAAAGAAACTAACCAACAAGGCAGATGAACACAACAACAACAAGCAACAGTACAACCATAATTAAAACCTGTGATAAGGTAATGATAATAACCATAAGTAGATAAATACTGAATGCCAACTGATAATAGTAGGGATGATTATAGTGATAATCATAATAACAACGATTATTGATGCAAAGAACAACAACAAATAATGATGATGAATTATAACAATGATAGTGATATAAGGAAACAATAGTAATATATATACGATGATCAACAATAAAACAATAATAATGATGATAATAATGATAACTATGAAAGGATGATAATAATAATGGATGAAATGAAAGGATGAGTAATAACAATAAAAAATTGAAAATAATTTATATATGATAATAATCGGAAATAAAAATAATACAAAGATAAAAATGATAATCATCATAAAAAAATATAATTGATAATAACAATAATGAAGATAACAGTGTAAATGATAATAATGATACTACTATTACTACTGACAACGATAATGATAATAAAAGCACGGATAATGATAATGATAACATTGATAATCATGATAATAATACTGATAAAGGACATTATTACAATAACAGTAATGCCGATAACAATTATAATAATGATAATGATAACAATGATAATAATGATAATAATAAAAATAGGAACAATAATAATAGCAATAATGTTAATTATAGAAATCACAATGATGATAATGATGATAATAACAAGAATATAAGTAATAATGAAACAAATGGTAATGGGGATGAAAGTAATCATGATAATGATAGTAATGATAATAATGGTAATAGTTATGATAATAATAATAATGATGATATGGTATTAATGATAAGGATTATAATAATAATAATTGTTATAATGAAAATAATCACAGTGATGATAATGATAAGGATATAGTACAATATGATAAATGAAAATGAATGATAATAATAATAATGAATGACCTCATCAATAATAAAAGTAATAGTAGTAATGATAACGACAATGATGATAATGATAAAATGAATTATGATAACAGCGACACTAATGATGATGATTATAATGATAATGGTGATGATGATTATGATAAGAATGATGATGATGATGATAATGACGATGATGGCGAAGATGATGATGATGACAATGGTAATAATAGTAATAATAGAAATGATAAAAGTAATGACAGTAGTAATAATAAAGATATCAAAAGTGATAATGATGATAATGATATAACGATGATAATGATTAAAATAATAATAATGATAATAATGATAATAATAATAATATTAATAATAATAATAATAATAATAATAATAATAATAATAATAATAATAATAATAATAATAATAATAATAATAATAATAATAATAATAATAATAATAATAATAATGATAATAATAATAATAATAATAATAATAAATAATAATGATAATGATAATAATATAATAAAATAACAATAAATAATAGTAATAATTAGAAGAATCACAGTAATGATAAATAAAAAAAAAAATCATGATAAACATCATGATGATAACAAAAATGATAATGATAATGATAATAGCGATGGTGATAATGAAGATGGTATTGATGATGATTATGATGATAATAATGATGATAGTTATGATGATGATGATGGCCTATGACGATCATGATAATAATAATGAAAATAATGATGACAACGACAATAATGATAATGATAATGGTGATAATAATATTCATAATGGTAATGATTATGATAATGACTATGGTAATGATGATGATACTACTACTACTACTACTACTGCTACTACTAAAATAATAATGATAATAATAATATAACCAACAACAATAATAATAATATAATAATAATAATAATATAATGATAATAATAATAATGATAATAATAATATAATAATTAATAGTATATAATAATATAATAACAATAACAGTAATAGGAATAATAAAAATAACAACAAAAATAATAACAATAATAATCATGATAGTATTGTTAAGGGTAATAGTAATGCTAATAATAGTACTAATAATAGTAATAGTAATGATAATAATAATAATTATCATAATGATAACAACAATTATGATAATGCTGCTGCTGCTGCTGATAATAATAATAATAAATAATAAATAATAATAATAAAATAATAATAATAATAATAATAAATATATGATAATAAAAAATAGTAGTAATGACAATAATAATGATAATAATGGTGATAATAATGATGATGATAGCAAGACCAATTATGATGATAATTATGATAAGAGGCATGATAGTTATTATATGATGATGATAATAAGTATTATTATTCTTAGTCAGTATTTCTAAATATTAAAAGGATTTTCATTCAAACACATATATTTAAGCTTAAAAGGGCCAGCATTAATATTACAATCAAACAATAATACTTTCTTTCCAAATTTGAACTTTTACAGCTATTTTCAAGAAGGTGTTCAATCATATTTCGTTTATGTTT
>NW_020872873.1:704202-710698 GCF_003789085.1 Penaeus vannamei
AGGTGAAAGCTTGTGTAAAGTTAAAAGATTTGTAGAAGAAACTTTGGTTGGATTTACTCTCTTCCTTTTCATCTATTAGAATATGGACGATATGCAAATTCCGTGACGAAATTTTTCGGGGAGATTTCTGTGGCTTTTGTTAAAAGGGATTTTATCAGGTCATGTATATATGGGCTTGGGATACACATTTCAAATGCATAAGTGCGTTCCTACCCACTCTCCAGAAAGACAGCGTCCACTCACACGCACACACCCACGCACGCACGCACGCAGATACAAACATAGACACGCACACACCTAGACACAAACACACACATACTCTCTAACTCCTACACAAACACACATACCCTTCACCAGACACACACACACATACGACTCCATACACACAGACGCGCTGTACCCTCCTCTCACACACTTGTTACCCCCCCCCCCCGCCCTCCACCAAAAAAATACAGCCTTACACACAGACTGTCAATTTAAGACTTAAACCTCTGAAAAGGCTCTTCAGAACAAGTTTCCTCGTAGAGTTTAAGGCGAATCATTTGGCGAGACTAATAAACACGCCAAAGGAAGACATCTATTGTCATCGGGAAAAGTATTTTTTCTTTCTCAGTGAACATCTCATTTACGTAAAGAAAAGAAAATAATAAGGTTCCGATTTTTTTCTCTTCACTAAGGTTCAAAATAAAATCGAGTAACAATGCTAAAGTATTTTATTTTGCAAATAAAAGAATTAGCTTCTCTGACGCTCTGCTATCAAGTGCTTGTACATTACTGTCTAGCAGTTCGTGTATTCGGTGAGTTTGTCGATGTTAATTTGTCGGGAAACGAACATGAAAACTTGCTCCAAGCCGTGTACCTACAGAATCAAACGTGTATATACGTTATATATATATATATATATATATATATATATATATATATATATATATTATATATATATATATATATATATATATAATATATGTGTGTGTGTGTGTGTGTGTGTGTGTTGTGTGTGTGTGTGTGTGTGTGTGTGTGTGTGTGCGTGTGTGTGTGTGTGTGTGTGTGTGCCCGTGTGCGTGTGTGTGCGAGGGTGTGTGTGTATATTTGCATGTATATATGTGTGTGTGCGCATGTTTGTGTGTTTATACATTGTTGATATACTATGTATGTCATGGTAGAATGACAGATATTCTATTTTTCTGTTGATTTAACATTTTACATTATTTTGTGATCTTTATTTGTTCAGGCTTTCCAGAAACTTTTCCCGGGAGAATCCTTCAGTAAGAGTGTTCTGCCCAAACACAGAAATCATACGGACGAACATGGATCAAGAACAACAAGGACAAAAACAAAACAAAATAAAACCAAAGGAAGCAAAACAAAACAATACAAAAGGCAAACAACCTAAAACATAACATAAAAAAGCAAAGCAAAGCAAACCAATTACCATATATGAGGACAAACAAATACACACAATCATAAAGCGAAATCAAATATAAAAAAGCTCCTCGTGACGACCAAAGCAACAATTTCGAGAACTTTACATAAGTACAGTCCTCTCAGTTTGGCAAGTTCCACCGCCTTTTGCACACACATGACAAAACAAACGTACATATCATGAAAGCCTTTTTATCGTGGAAGGATTCGGTGCCGCCCAATCAACAGCTGATCTCCTCCAAAAATTTAAAGGCCAATGACCAGCAGTACATTCGACCATTTTATTCATATTTTTTTCTTTGCATATTCGTTAACATATCATCAAGAATTTAGGTTTGGACATATCATGGAGTTTAACCTCTCCAAGAAGTTCTATTAAAGTTACTGAATATATCGGGGTACCAAACACATAAACATACATACATACATACATATCTATCTATCTGTCTATCTATCTGTCAATCTATCCATCTATCTATCTATCTATCTATCTATCTATCTATCTATCTATCTATCTATCTATCTATCTATATATATATATATATATATATATATATATATATATATATATACACACACACACACACACACACACACACACACACACACACACACACACACACACACACACACACACACACACACACACACACACACACACACACACTATAATATATATATATATATATATATATATATATATATATATATATATATATATATATATATATATATATATATATATATATATATATATATATATGCACACACACGCACACACATTATATACATAAACATATATAGATACATATATATATGAATGTATATCCATATTTAACGCACTGTGCTATCATTTCCATACAGATGAATGAATTGCAAAGTAGCATGACAAATATGTAGCTGCGTTTCGAGACCACTTGGGGCGTCGTCCTTGAGTTTCAGATTATGGGTAAGTTACTTACATTTGTGTCTTTCACTTAGCTTTCTTTAGTAACTGGTAATTGTAATATGTACACTTATCATCGCCGTTATGTATGAGATTATAAATTGTGGCAGTTAAGGTTCTGCATTAAATAGGAATTAAAGATTAAACGGAAGACATTAATCATGGTAATATCATATAGGGATGGTATGTAAACCAAATTAAGAGGTTTGCCATATTCTCCAGTTATGGTGAAATTACTGACAGAACAATCTGACAGAACTCATGTGTATATAAGGACTCGCTTGTGAGAAAGGGAGCAGATCAGTCATCTTGAAAGGGTAAGTTAAAACAAGAATATGGCAAGAAGTATGTCTACCCTTCACTAAGGGAGGTAACTTTCAACACTGGAGGCGCAGCTGTGGCTTATTATGTATGTGTCTTTTTTTTCAGTCTAGTTCTCTCTGGGTATGTCTGTCTGACTCTCTCTCTCTGTCTCTGTCTCTCTCTCGTTTCTCTTCTCTCTCTCTCTCCCGCTTCTCTCATCTCTCTTTCTGTGTTCTCTCTTCTCTTTCTTTCATTCTCTCTCTATCATTCTGTTTCTTTCTCTCTCTCTCTCTCTTCTCATCTCTCCTCTCTCTTCTCTCATATCTCTTTCTCTGTCTCTCTTCTCTTTCTTTCTTTCATTATCTCTTCCATTCCCCCCCTCTCTTTCTCTGTCACTATTCTGTTTCTTTTCTTTCTTTCTCTCTGTCTTTCCTTCTCTATCTCATTCGCTCTCTCTCTACTCTGTTGTAGAGAGATGAACCGTTGTCCAAAGACCACTGAAAACATTTTTTTCCTGGTACTGTAGTAGCTGAGCAAATTGTTGCTGCATCATGAGCATCATTTGTTCTATTTTCTGCATCAACATTTGCAGTAGGTCGCGTCTTTCCTGTGGTGTAGGGTCGGCGATGGCACTGAAGCAGGTGCAGAAGCCGGAACTGTTGTATGTGCTGAAACATGTGTTGTTGATGTCGAAAGCGATGTCAATGTCAAAGCAGGTTCTGAATACAATGCCAAAGTAGCAGGAGCTGACACTGGTACTGAAGGTGCTGAAACAGATATTGAAGCTAGCGCTGGAGCAGGAGCTGATAGTGAGGCTGGTGAGATCGACTGTTTTCGTTCACCACACCTCGCCACATTTATCCACCCAAGTTGGGGAAATTCTGCCTCATCGTTAAGGCCAGGAAATTTATCAATTTGTTTTTTCTATCGTTTGGATAGTATACTCATGAGCACTCACTGCTCATGTGAGCGGCCGCGCAGTACCGACAACGCGGCTGTTCCCGGGGACAAGCATGAACCCCGTGCCCCCATCTGAAACAGTTGGCGCAAAATGGGGTGTGTGATTTGAAGACAGCACACCTGAGAGGTGCCATACCACCAACAATTTTGGTGGTTTGGGGGATTTTCTCCCCTTCAGATGTGATGATGAGTCACTGCGTCATCCTGTCATTATATTGAATGCGTGTAGAATCTTTTTATTGTATTCCGTGAATTCATTGGCGTCAACTTCCCTCGGGACATCGAACACAAGGTTTGTACAGCGTCCTTTGCCAAAAGCTCTGTTTATTTCGAGGATTTCTCCCGGTAGTAGTTATACGTGTAAGAATTTCTTCATTTTTACACCGTGCATAGATATCATTTCGTCCTAGTCTTAATTCTAGGACTTCTTTAGTCTTGTTAAATGGGGGCATCTTCAGTACTTGAGACGCCTAACGGTATTAATCCCCATGTGTCGCTAGCTTTGTGTCTTTCTTGAAGTATGCACATATATGGTTCGGGGATGCAAGTTCTGCAGACTCATTACTTAACTGTCTTTTTGCCTTTTTCTATGTTCGTTTGTTTTCAGCATTTGCGTCACTTGCCGAGATGTCCTTCTCCGTCAACAAAGAGAAACGGGCCTGGGTAGCCAATGTATTCACAGGTGTTCTGAGGTCAGATCATCGCGAAATGTCGTTCAAAACTGACATCACCTAGTTGTACCCGGGCGCGGTCCAGCGTAGTGGCCGATCAGACTCCTCATATACCTACGTGCATCTAATACGAATTCATCAATGTTTTTTCTCCACTTTAACTGGAAATTACTTTGAATCCTTATAGATATTTCATGAACTTGGCCAAGCACTCGTTCACTAGAAATCGAAAGGTCTTTGTAGGCCCCATAGTCTAGGTGACTGGGCAGGCAGAGGTCACACTAGGACACAGAAGGTTAAAAAATACGTCCTCTCTCTGTGATGGCTGATACAGGTAAAAAAAATACGTCCTTTCTCTGTGATGGCTAGTATAGGACTGGAGAGAGAGAGAGACAGCAGAAGACAGGAGAGAAAGGAAGAGAAGGAAGAAGAAAGAGAGAGAGAGAGAGAGAGAGAGAGAGAGAGAGAGAGAGAGAAGAGAGAGAGAGAGAGAGAGAGAGAGAGAGAGAGAGAGAGAGAGAGAGAGAGAGAGAGAGAGAGAGAGAGAGAGAGAGAGAGAGAGAGAGAGAGAGAGAGAGAGAGAGAGAGAGAGAGAGAGAGAGAGAAAGAGAGAGAAAAGAGAAAGAGAAGAGAGAAAGAGAAAGAGAGAAAGAGAGAGAGAGCAGAAGGAGGTAGAGAGAGACAGAGAGACAGAGAATAGATAGAGATAGATCCGAGAAGAGAGATGCAGAGACAGAGATAAAGAGAGGACAGAGAGCGAGGAAAAAGAGAGAGAAAGAAAGACAGAGAAAAAATGAATGAGAAGAAGAATGAAGACAAGAGCAGAGAGATAGAGAGAAAGAAGGTAACTGCAAACATCGACCAGCAGACAATTAAATGATAAACATAGAATAAATAGCTGACACACTTCATGATACAAGACTCTGGAAATATCACGTGTAACAACGTACAAAAGCTCACAATCATTACGATCACATTTATAGATCAAAGATCGCCCTTAGTGATATATAAAAATTCTTTCAAAGTCAACCTAGCCCTCGGAGACAGAGCAAGCAGAAAGTTTACTGCTTCAGATTACCCGACACCTCATTAATCAATCACCTAAACACTTTGGATGGATTTGGCTCGAATCATACACCACGCAACGGATATGCTAAGTGAACTGATTTTTCTGCGAGGATCCGGCCGCCGGCTCCCGTCCTGAAGAAAGGATCGCGGCTTTCCCCATTGGATTTCTCTTTAATATCCCTCCCTTTTTCCCCACCCTCTTCCCGCTCATCTTCCCTACCTATCTTCCTCCCACCCTTTCGTCCCCTTCTTCCTCCTCCCCCACATCTCCGAATTACCTTTCTACAACTCTCTCCCTGCCCTTCCCTTTCCCCGGAACCCTACTCCCTCTTTTTTCTTCCCCGTTCCTCACCCCCAAACCTCCACACTTTCTAACATGCTTATTGCCACCCACCCCCCCATCCCTCTCCCTCCTTCCCTTACATTCCCCCACCCACCCCCGTCACCACTCCCACCCACCCTCCCCTCTTCCTCTCCCCTTTTCTCCCTTCCCCCACCTCCCCTCAATCTCCCCCACTTGGAAAGTTTGGGGTTCTCTTGTCGGTTCTTTTCTCTAGTCTTCCTTCCGTTTCTCGTCCACTCATTCCCTCTCTCTCTCCCTTTTTCCCTTCGCTCTTAATTCTTCCTTCTCTCTTCCAATGTAGTTTGTGGTCTCCTTCTACACTCTCCTCTATTCCTTTCTCCCTTCGATTCTTTCTAATTCTCTCTTCGCTTTACTCCTTCGTAGATCCTTTTTCATCCTCCTTCTCCTCGATTCCCTTTCTAATCCACTTCGTCCTTTTCCTTCTAGAGCGCTACGCTTCCCTTCTCTCCTCCTCTCCTCTTCTTGCGGGTACTCTCCCTCTTTTTTCGCATCCTTTCTAACTCTCCTTCGCAAATATTCATATACGTTCACTGTCTCCATTCCATCCTCCTAATCCCTAATTTCTGGAATGGTCATTCTAGTTAACGATACACCGCTTCAAGCATTATTCACCTTACTCCTAAAGCTTACCAAAATCAAATCCATCATACACACTTCAAACCCACCCATCCAAAATAAGGCAAGAATAAACACATTAACTATCATACTTAAATTAGCAAATAAAACGGCTTTAATCCATAACCCACATCCCGTTATACTTAT
>NW_020872873.1:739890-747390 GCF_003789085.1 Penaeus vannamei
CTATTATCATATTATCGTTATTATGATTACAATGATGGTAGTAATGAAAATAATAATTGCCATTATTATCATTGTTATCATCATTATCGTTATTGTTATATTTCCTATTATCATTATTATTATTATTATTGCTACTATCACTAGTATTGTTAATATAATTATCATCTTTACATTATCATTGTTACTATTATAACAAATATTATCATCATTGCTATCACTGCTCTCATTAACATTACTATCCTATCGTTACTATCCTTAGCTCCATTATATTACAATAGTAGTCCTCTTATCACCAAGAAGCTTTTTACATCAAACGCAACATAGCTATTCAATAATACAAAAGTATAAAAGACGGCAGGTGTCATTCCTTGCGTTTGTCATACTTAATGAACTGCGATCTCAGTGTGAATATTTATGTAAGCATCAATCACTTTTTCTGTTAACACTTACTGGCAAATCAATAAATCTTTATGGATATTAGCATAGAACCAACGAGGATCTTTGATGAAAGTCGATTTCTGTTACCGAGATTTGTTTCTGGGTTGTGAGAGTGAGAGAGAGAGAGAGGAGAGAGAGAGAGAGAGAGAGAGAGAGAGAGAGAGAGAGAGAGAGAGAGAGAGAGAGAGAGAGAGAGAGAGAGAGAGAGAGGAGAGAGAGAGAGAAGTTGAAAGAGTGAGAGGGAGAGAGGAAAGGAGAGTGAGAGTTAGAGTGAGATTGGGAGAGAAGTTGAGAGTAAGAGTGAGAGGGAGAGAGAGAGAAAGGGAGAGTGAGAGTTAGAGTGAGATTGGAGAGAAGTGAGAGTAAGAGTGGAGGGGAGAGAGAGAGAAGGGAGAGTGAGAGTTAGTGAGATTGGGAGAGAAGTTGAGAGTAAGAGTGAGAGGGAGAGAGAGAGAAAGGGAGAGTGAGAGTTAGAAGTGAGATTGGGAGAGAAGTTGAGAGTAAGAGTGAGAGGGAGAGAGAGGGAAAGGGAGAGTGAGAGTTAGAGAGATTGGGAGAGAAGTTGAGAGTAAGAGTGAGAGGGAGAGAGAGAGAAAGGGAGAGTGAGAGTTAGAGTGAGATTGGGAGAGAAGTTGAGAGTAAGAGTGAGAGGGAGAGAGAGAGAAAGGGAGAGTGAGAGTTAGAGTGAGATTGGGAGAGAAGTGAGAGTAGAGTGAGAGGGAGAGAGAGAAAGGGAGAGTGAGAGTTAGAGTGAGATTGGAGAGAAGTTGAGAGTAAGAGTGAGAGGAGAGAGAGAGAAAGGGAGTGAGAGTTAGAGTGAGATTGGGAGAGAAGTTGAAAGTAAGAGTGAGAGGGAGAGAGAGAAAGGGAGAGTGAGAGTTAGAGTGAGATTGGGAGAGAAGTTAAGTAAGAGTGAGAGGGAGAGAGAGAGAAAGGGAGAGTGAGAGTTAGAGTGAGATTGGGAGAGAAGTTGAGAGTAAGAGTGAGAGGGAGAGTGAGAGTAGAAGTAAAAGTAAGTTGAAATTGAATGAGAGTGAAAAAAGAGTGAGAGAGAGAGAGAGAGAGAGAGAGAGAGAGAGAGAGAGAGAGAGAGAGAGAGAGAGAGAGAGAGAGAGAGAGAGAGAGAGAGAGAGAGAGAGAGAGAGAAAAGAAATAGTTCGATAGACAGATAAATGACGATCAAATGAATGAGCGGTAGACACACTGAGAAAGAAGAGAAAAAAGAGAGAAAGAAGGACTTGGAAAATGTTATAAAATATACTAGAAAAAATGTATAAATGATAAACCTGAATATGCTAAATGCAAGTTTATCTTCTCGTCCGCAATTGCGAAAGATCAGCACATGCAAGTCACTGTCTGGTGTGTATGACCGACATCGTAAACTTTTGACCCAGAAACATAGGTCAATTAAAACTTTTATATGATATATAGCAAACGACAGGTTTTCGTTGCACGTTAGAAAAGCGAAAGATAGAGAGAGAGAGAGAGAGAGAGAGAAAGGAGAGAGAGAGAGAGAGAGAGAGAGAGAAGAAAATGAAATAAGATATTCAAACAAGCAATAAGATAAACACAAACGTTCATGTCGCAAAACAAACAAATGAAAAAGACACACACACACACAAAAAAATCAAATTTCCAGTTTCAAGTTTTTGCATCTAGGGAAAAAAAAAAAAAAAAAAAGAAGTGGAAGCCGTGATCAAATCAACAACCGATAAACAAGTAATCAAGTAGATTGCATTCACAAATGAAATTAACGAATTCCTGTCTCGCCTTGTAAACGGAATTTTGGTCTTAACCCTCTTAGGAAAGCCCAGAGATTCTTGGTCTTTGTCCAAATATTTTGTGGAAACGTGAATCCCAGCGAGAATCGGGATGCAGGCAGAGGTATTTTTAGATTTTTTTTCATCTCTAAGGTATGCCTGGTTTTGTATTCGTGGAAAAAACTGAAAAGATAAGATAAAGAGAGGAAGAAGAAAGAGCAAGAGAAGGAGGCGTAGATGGTAGAAGAAGAGGAGGAGAACAAAAGTAAGATAAAGAGAGGAAGAAGAAGAGCAAGAGAAGGAGGCGTAGATGGTAGAAGAAGAGGAGGAGAACAAGGAAGAGGAGGAGGAGGAGGAGGAGAAGAAAGAGGAGGAGAAGAGGAAAGGAAGAGAAGAAGGGGAGAAGGAGAAGAAGAAGAAGAAAAATATAAAGTACTTGTGGTAGTGGAGGAGGAGAGGGAGGAGTAAGAAGAAAAAAAGAAAAGAAATGAGACAAAAGGAGACAAAAGGAGGGGGAGAAGAAGGGGAGCAGGAGAAGGAAAGGAATTATTTTTTTACTGATCTCAACCGTTATTCGTTGCATGTTTCAAGGACATTGCCGAAAGGAAATTATTCGGAAGTGAAAGTTCTAAGCCTTCCATCAACCGAAGTGTACAAAACCACCGTAGTTGGCTTGTTTACCTTCCAACCTTTGATTTCTGCCTTTCTGGTCTAGTTTTCCGCTGAACGTGACTGCTGCACGCGTGAGATATATTTTTTTCCTTCGCCATAATCATCACGAAAAAGCGTGAACCGAAACTGCCTCCGAAACCTCGCTCGATATACTGGCAAGGTTGACATAATAACACCATTCGGTAATTTCGTGTTCGTGTTGGGGAAAAAAAAAGATAATGATCGCCAAAGCACATGCAAACCGCAGGCAGGAAATGACTGCCCGCTTCGTGCATGCAAGCAATGGAAAGCCAACACGTTATGTCCGACATCCGATGACAAACAGTGTCCCTCAAGCAGCGTCAGAGAACCGAATTTTTATTCTCACTTCAACATCCTCACCGTGAGCTGTTCATGATGGGATCTCGTGTTATAAACGCATGTCGGGTCGTGAGGTTCATGTCTTTCTCTCGAATAAGGACGAGGCGAAAGAGCTGGCCAAAGCGAAGGGGAAATGTGTCGATTGCCGAACTCGTGTTGTCTGAATTGTGCGAATGACTTTGCTCTTTGCGGGGTGTCGAAAAAGCTGATAAACTCTGCGGGTTTGACAATGACGTTTTCGAGGTTGATTGAGAGGTTGTGGTAATAGGAGGGAAAAGATGAGTTAAATATGGGCGTGTCGCTATTGTTTTGTGGTTTTGTATGTCTTAGAGAATTTATGCAATGTTAGAATTAGATTTGCATTTGTTTTTTGCCTGTAAAAATAAAATATGCTGAAGATAACTATCTCTATTTTTTCTTTCCTTTTCTTTCCCTTACCTTCCTCGCTCTCTCTTACGCACACATTCTCTTTCTCACTCTCACTCTCGCTTTTACTCTCCCTTTCTTACTGTCGTTTTGTCTCTCCATCTCTTTCTTTCTTTCCCTCTGTCATTTTTTTCTGTTTACCCCTTACTCTTTCTGTTTATCTATCTATTTAGTTCTCCACTTAACCATATATCCATCCATCTCTCTCTCTCTCTCTCTCTCTCTCTCTCTCTCTCTCTCTCTCTCTCTCTCTCTCTCTCTCTCTCTCTCTCTCTCTCTCTCTCTCTCTCCTCTCAGCGTAAGTGTGTCCCCACTCCCGCTTGCATCGACAGAAGACCTAGAATGACCTCAACACGAGTCTCTAACCGGGAATTAGGACAACGCGCTCGAAAATCGTCCGAATGCGCTGATCAGAATCGAGAACTCGAGAAACCAGGTGCCGGATTCTGAATGATTTAGCAGTAAGAGGAAAAGTGCATAACTCTGGTGAACGGAGAACTGTGACCCGATCAGCTGAGTCACTGGTGAGACGTTCGGTGACCAGGTTCAGATGAAAAAAAAAAAAAGGAGGTAGATGTTAGAACACTTTGCATATTTAATCAAATTCATATAAATAACTTATCTGAAAATGTGTATCTATCTGACTGTTTATCTATCTATCTGTCCATATACGTATATATGCATGTATACACACACACACACACACACACACACACACACACACACACACACACACACACACACACCACACACATATATATATATATATATATATATATATGTATGTATATATATATGTATGTATGTATGTATGTATGTATATGTATATATGTATATATATATATATATATATATATATATATATATATATATATATATATATATTATATATATATATATATATATATATATATATATATGTATGTGTGTGTATGTATGTATGTACGTATATATATGTGTATATATATATATATATATATATATATATATATATATATATATATATGTGTGTGTGTGTGTGTGTGTGTGTGTGTGTGTGTGTGTGTGTGTGTGTGTGTGTGTGTGTGTGTGTGTGTGTGTGTGTGTGTGTGTGTGTGTGTGTGTGTGTGTGTCTGTGTGTATGTGTGTATGCATGTTTGTATATATATGTGTGTGTATCTATCTATCTATCTATCTAGAAATGATAATGATAATAATAATAATAATTAGAATGATGGCAATGAAAACAACAACAATAATAATGATAATAATATCAATAATGACGATAATAATAGAATTTATAATAATGATAGTAGTGATAATAACAACCATAACTATAACGATTAAAATAATAACAGCAGCAGCAACAATAATGATAAAAACAATTATAAAGGTGATGATGGTAACTGTAATAGTAATAATGACCATAATTATGATTAAGAAAACAAACAATAATAATGATACTAATAATAACAATAACGATAAGGATCATAATGATAATGATAAATTTATGATAATGGTAGTAATAGTTATAATAACAATGATGATGATGACAGTAAAGATCATAATAATAATTGTAATAATAATGATAAAAATAATAGATAATATAAAAATAATAACAATAGAAATAAAAGTAATAGTAATAAAAATAATGATAAGAATGATAATAACAGCAAAGATAATGATGTTGTTAATGGTAATAATAGTAACGATGATTAAACTAATATTGGCAGTGATGATACCTGTAATGCTAATGATTAAAATCAAATATAATAAAAATGGCAACGGTGGTTTTGTTGTGATAATAATAATAACAATAAGGACAATAATGATGATGGTACTAATGATAGTGATAATGAAAATGATAACAATAATGATGACATTGATGTTAATGATTATTATGATAAAGATAATGATGATAATAATCAAATTGATAATAATAATGATAATACCAATGATAGAAATAATAATGATAATAATGATGCAATGACACATATGATAATGACAATATGAGTAATAGTAATAGCGATTATAATTATGACTGATGGTGATAACAATGGTAATAATAATTACAATAATAATGATAATGATAATAATAATGATAATAATAATAACAATAATAATAATGATAATAGCAATGACAATAATGATGATGATGTAATGATAACAGCAATGATAATATTGATAATGTTAATAGCCATGATAATAACTATGATAATAAACTAATAAAAATGATAATAGTAATGATCATAATAATGATACTACTACTACCAATAATAATAATGACATAATAGTAAAAAGGATAGTACTAATAACAATGATAATAATTATAATAATAATAATAGTAACAATGGTAATATGATAGTAATTATAATAAATATGATAATAAGAATGAAAATGATAGTTCTAACAATAGTAATAAATTGCTAAAAATGAAGGTAACAACAACAGTGACAGCAACAACATTAATAATGATCAAAATAATGATAGTGCAATAAATATAATAATAATGATGATAATAATCATAAAAAGAAAGATAATAATCATAACAATTAAGCAGTGAGAATGATAATGAAATAGCAATAATGATAATATTAGAAGCAAAGATAATATTGTTCCTTCATCCACTACTTTAAATACTATTGTTCATGAAATTGCTCTTATGAATGTCAATCATATGAACAGCGTCGAGACTAACATTACTCGTACCACTAAGTCGACGATGAAATATGCTTGTTACACTTTTCTTTCTTTATTAATTCATTCAAAGCATACTTCTCGAAGGGGGCAATGGACACTCTGCAATGCAATAATCAGTGTAGCGGAACTGATGTCAGTGTATCGTTATCATCAGACTTTTCGAGCGGAACTGAGACTTATTTTTATTTATTTAACGTTTGTATCTTTATTTTAGGTCGAATTCATTGCCAAACCTGAAAGTTTTCGTAAGATTTTGTATCATTTTCAGTTTTATACTCTCAAAATTCAGTAAAATGTTCTTAATGCAGATATCAGATTATAAGAATAGCAACAACAGAGAATAAAGAAGATAGAAACATATGAATTGATAATTAGCCGAATAAATAAACACCAGGTAAGTGCATTAGTAATTAAGTAAGTCAAATTTAACCGCTGTGCACATCGATAAACTTTAATCAAAACACAATAACCAATGTGATATATGCGTAGGATCTCGTGCCTATAATAAATTAGTTTATACCCTTATATGTGGTTCGTTGATGTTATCTCTAAGGATTCGCTATAATACCGATCCTCTGCATTCTGGCGACATCCTACGAATATATCCTAGACTTCTGTGACATACTCACTCCTTATTCCATTGAGATGCGACTACGAACGTATATATATACTGATATCATATTACCGTGGATAAAGATTTGGAAATTACTGTGGATAAAGACTTAATAAACCATAATTAATGAAAAACTTTAGGTTAGGTTAACTTGGGATAACTTTCAACATCTTTTATACATATACCTATAAATAAATGAATTACTACTACTACTACTGCTGCTGCTGCTGCTTCTCCTGCTTCTTTGCTGCTACTACTACTACTACTTCTACTTCTACTACTACTGCTCCTGTTACTAATACAACTACTACTATTACTACTGCTTTTGTTACTACTACAATAACTACTACTGCTCCTGTTACTACTACAACAAATACTACTACTACTACTACTATAAAACTATTGAGACTGATGCTACTAGTATAGCTATTACCATTGTTTCTAATAATCAAGAATGAGAATTGATACATACATGAAAATAAAAACAAACAAACAAACAAAAGAATGAAACTAAAATAAAAGGAAACATAAAAACATGTTTTGTCAGAATAA
>NW_020872873.1:767390-772390 GCF_003789085.1 Penaeus vannamei
AGTAATTCTCAAATTGCAGCAAAATTGTTCCAGTGAATTGTCAGCCTATTACCTTAAACCTCAAAAGTCCATGTCGCCAAACCACCTTCCTTCTCCTTCTCCCTATTCTTCATCTTTATCAAAGAATATTTGTTCTACATACTTCACATTATAGCATTATTTAAAGGACCAATTTTCCTTTACTCTTATCACGGAAAATATGTCCCTTTTGAAGACGACTTTTATGCTTATCAAGGCACACTGACTTTCCTTTTGTGGGCTATTCGAAATGCAAAGAAAAGATTAAAGTGCTCTTGCCAAAAATGGATTTCTATGTATAGAAATCAAACTCGTAAAAGTGAATTTGGATATCTTCATTTCGCATGCATATCGCCGCGTAAAGATGCCCATCACGGGGTATCAGTGGCGCAATGTTCAATAGGAAAATGCAAAGAATGGTCAAATTCATTTTCAATTTCCCGATTTGTCTTTTTAGAATGCAAAGTCACTTCGGTTATTGCTTTCGAGATGCAGTCATAGAACAAGGGAAATGTGAATACATGAATAAGATTCAATAAGATTGTAATTTACAATGAGATTTCAGGGATAGTTCATATTATGATATTTTATTGCTTTACTTAGAATGTACTTTACCGATTAGATGCCTGTTTTTTGCGGTCTCGTTGTGTGTTAGTTATGCGGGCAGTAGTGAAGTTATGTGTCCTGAAGACGCGCCGAGATGCATATAGATAAATATTATCCCTCCTGTGCGCAAAACTTCTCAGTATATAGAATACATATCTCAGACATGTCCGTTAGGGCGGCAATATTTACACTGCATAACACATGAAATGATTAGGCCCTCATTTATACGTGCATTAAATGTGGAAGTCACAGTGTAATCACTGATCACTCTGAATTTAATAGGACACCAATTGGTACAATGAAAGTCAGGGAATTGCACGCTGTGTGTTCGTTGTAACTCCATTACAATTATTGTTGTGTTCACAAATAGGGATATGGACGCTCTCAGCAGGTCCTACCTCTATGTCCTACTGCACCATCCATCTACCCAATGCAACACAGTTATCGCCAAAATTGGGCAGAGTATATGATAAAAAAAACACAGACCGAAAGGGTGTGTATCTCAGGTGTATAACTCAAATTCTATGTCAATAGCGGACAATAATACTCATTAATACCGTGGATCTATTAATATATTATCACCTGATTACTATATTATTCTATTTGTCTGAATGGTCTCCTGTTTCGAATTATGTGGATATATGCTAGCATCTGATAATAGCCTAGCTAATTATGTAAGTTATTCTGCTGCTCTTGATGCGAAAGAATATTTAGTAAAGAGAGAGTGATGAGCGAGCGTGAGCATGGATGCATGTGTGTATCTAAGGTGGAAGAATGAGATTCCTGGGCAGTTGCAGTTTTTTAGAATGAGGACCTCGATCGTTAGGCAGATCGGTCAGGATAGCCATCAATAAGCACAGGACCATGCACGGGAGAAAGAGAGTGCAGAAGAGCCACCCATGAGCGAGCTAGAATCATGGAGCGTACGCCCCGAGTGGAGAGAGAGAGAAGCGACGAGAGGAGGGAGAGCGAGGGCGGTGGATAGAGAGAGATAGATAAGCTATCCAGGACCTGGTGTGAGTGAGGAGAGTAGATGAGAGAATAGAAGGGGGAGACACAAGAGACGAGAGATGAGGGGTGATAGCGGGACTGAACGCCCAGAGGATGGTTAAGGACATGGTTGACGAAAGAAGTACCGCATCCGGGCTGCATATGGCCGACGAGTATCAACCGGAAGACTTTATTGCCCTCCCTCTGAAATAGAGGCAAACCGCATCAGAAAACGAAACTCTTAGGTGTTATATAAAGCGCGTGCTAAAGTGAGCACCAATCAGGCAGATTCAGAGCTGTGGAGCGATCGATCTATTGGGAGCAATGAGAGGAGACAAAAGCCGCCAGAGCCAGCGGCGTGGACGAGGTTCGGAGACGATTAGGACTTGACGACCTCGACCCTGAGGTCAAACTTCACTTTGGCTTCAGGTCAGATGTGGCCCTTGCTGGAAACCGCACAAGGGCAGAGGAAGGCTGATGGGGCTAGAAATAGGACTGAGAGAGCGTCATGCGTTCAGGAAGGGTTACATTGAGGTAGATGTTTAGAGTCTATTGCGTAGGGAGCGAAGAAGGGGAGAGGGAGGGAGGACGGTAGTTACTGGGTGCAGAGCAGAGAACGAAAGAGGGGTTATGTCAGATAGGAAGAATAGATTCTTGGGAGAAGAATTGATTTTACTGGACACTGATGCAGATGAATGCGAAACTGGAATGTAGAGAAGATGATCACGGATTAGGTGGTTATGCATGCGGAGCTAAATGTGTGATGAACCATTGCAGGCAGCTAATTGTTGCTAGGCTATGCTGTGTGGAACCGTTAAAATCTGATTTATAGTGCGAAAAAAAAACACATCGCACATAACATAATACGCACCACAAGCTTCCAGACACAGTACAACAAACACACACCCATTCACCACACATCGACAAGATTCATACACGACACCACACACACACACCACACACAGCCATACACACACTCAATCTACTCCACACTACACTTCATGTATACATATTAGTAGTATATCTTTCACTGCTAATTGAATATCTAGTAAATATATTACTAATTCTATAATTCCAATATAATGCATATTATATTATTATTTACTAAACTACTATGCTCCTTATCATTAATTTAATAAGGCTTAATTACACGTAATTTTAATTATCTTATGAATATATATGCAATAGCAGTGCAATATTCGCGTAAGTATTAGTAGAGAGAGCTCGATGAGGTATAGGTGTATGCTACTGGTAGTTAGTGTAGCTGATTGACATATATATATTGTATAGTAAGTCTGTGGCAGATCTCATGTATGTTAAATAGTAGCCTCAGGTAGCTCGCTCTCTCTCCTCGCAGGGTGTTAGTATAGTACTTATACGTCTGTGTGCTATTGGCGTATATAATATATGTAGTAATATGTCAGTGTATCATAGTCATAATATATAAAACTATATATTATTACTACCTATATACTTATATAATATATAGTATATATATATGTATATAGTATTCTGTATATATATATAGATGTGTACTGCGTTGTTATGATTGATCGCAACACGCGATAGTGTGTATGCTGTGTTTATATACTATATATGAAAGTTGTCAGTTAATGATATTTGCAGCCTGAGGTTTTAGTATAACGGAGAACGTCCCTAGTTCATGTTAGTCAATATTACCTTCTAGATATACTTTTACCTTTGCATAGTTGATAGTATAGGGTAACTACACATAGCGGTTCTATTTCGAGCATAAATATAATTAAATATCTCTCGAATAACACTAGTTTCTTGGCTAAACAAAGGATATACTGTGGCCTAGTGTGGCTGCACAAATACGCTCAATGAGCTATATTATAGGTAGTAATCACAATCCTATATAACTTTAATTTATTTCTTAATCAGTAGCACCCAATACCTGTATTATTCCTTGATATCCCTCTACACTGACTAATAATCTAAATAATCTCAATCATTTCAGGAAAATTCTGATAACGATTCCTTAATCATAGCTGAACGCTCATATATCTTGTAAAATTATCCTTGTACAATTGAATCTTACGATTATGTGATGAGAAGATAATCTATCAATGCCTATCTTGAATTATATTAATCTCATGGCTTTAATTAACGAAACGAATAATTCCTATGCAGATAGTCTACATATAGTGTGACGCCTCAATACAGAAAATATAGGCTTCAGTGATATCGTTGTATTAATCGAAAGTCCTCAATAAAGAGAGCACGTAGATATTATATATACTATGTTAATTACCTAGCAACCCAGATATATACGAGTGACCTCTATTATAGAGGTAACGTATAGTATGAACGTTGCAAGCATCATATGTGAAGGCTGTTCCGCTAAATTTTTCTCGGATAATAATAGTTATTAGGTGATAGATTCATGAACTGGTCTGCTTATGTTTAGGCCGTGACGATATGAATTAGTAGACTCGCATAATACCGTGTATTTATTATCTTTTATTAATCATAGACGTATAGCACTCGTGTCCACGATTACTGCATTTAATTCAAATATATTTGAAGTATTCTAAGAATAAGTCTAGGCTAAAATTGTATGTAAATAAATGGTACGGGATATAAATTGAGTCTGAAATGATTACCGATCGTACATAGGATAGATCATCAGCCGTGCTAGGTAGATGGACTCTATATATATATATAAGTTGCCTTGCAATAGTAGTTGGCAACTCAGATTTCAGTTACCGAAATATTCTATCTTTAATCTTAAATTCATATATATTCTAAATAATTTAGACTATTTACTTTAAAAAGCGGTGGCTCAAAACTAGCGAAATCTGTGAATAAAAAAGTGATCGATCAGATTTATGCATTACAGTTCATAGTACCTACCACACTACACAACGACACCCTGAGAACACACCGATCAATATTATCATACAATGCTCAGTAATAGCGTGCACCAAGAAGTGCGCTCTCACATAAAGCACCTAGACCCGTCATACACAAGTCTCTTCTCTCGTCTCTCTCATACCGACGTCTCATAAACAGATTGCTTCCTCCTTTATTTCGTCCAGTTGCTACTCAGTCGTCTCAGTACGATCTATCAGACTCTCTCTCTCGGTCTCATGAGCTCGTCTCTCCCTGTGTCTCTTACACCTCGTGCTCTTCTCTATCTAGCTTCTCCTCGCGTTCTTCTCATCTCCTGCTCATCTTTCTCTATATCATAAGGATAGTAAAAGTGTAATTGAATTAATAGACACGCATCATTTGCTTTATATATTACGTTATTAGTGTTAATATACCGCTCAACGTGAGTAAATATGGATGATAACGATAATTCTCGTTCTCTTCTGCTCTCTCTCTTCTATCTTGCCTTGTATGTATCTCTTTTCTCTGTT
>NW_020872873.1:777021-782021 GCF_003789085.1 Penaeus vannamei
CACACACACACACACACACACACACACTCACTCACTCACTCACACACACACACACACATACACACACACACAAATGGAATGTTATTCCCGCAGATTATTTCATTCCTGAATTACCTAAAACCATTTACAGTTATAGCATTTTCATCCTTTCTTGTCCACCGACAATTTACCCATTACTCGAACCTTACGCTGAAAATCCCAATATAGAACCAAAATTACTTAAATAATTCCTTATCTTCTCTCTTCCAGTACAACACCAATGTTACCATAATTTTCAGTATAACAATAATATTATCAGAATCTTTCCAATATAACATTAATGCTATCACAAACTACATTATATAATATAAAGACCACGATGTCATGTCTTTTAATCTAGTACAACAACTATAGTACTATCACAGTGTCGCCGTTGTTTATCTAATACAACAGTAATAATACTACCATAATGTCTTGCCTTATTTATCCATTACAACAATAAAGCTATTATTTCTGCATGTTTGATCAAATGGCAACAGCAATAATACTACCACAATTTTTTTTTTATTCGAATACAAGAACAGTAGTACCATAATTTCTCTTTTGTTTATCCAGTACAAGACCAATGATTCTACCATAATTTCTTATGTCTTAACTTCAAGGACACACAGTTTATCATCAATCAGCTGGGCTTGGAGGATCGTCTGCACGTTGAATGGATCCACAAGACGAGCGACACAAGAACGTCTGATATTGCAACGGCTTATTTCTCGCAACTCACCTTGGCGCAGGTAAGTTGCAGTGCAATGTCTCCTCGGTGGGGCTTTGGTGGTGGCGAGGTGTGTGGAGTTTTATTTTTATTTTTTATTTTTTTATATATATATTTTTTATTTAATTATTTGTGTGTGTGTGTGTGTGTGTGTGTGTGTGTGTGTGTGTGTGTGTGTGTGTGTGTTGTGTGTGTGTGTGTGTGTGTGTGTGTTGTGGCGTGCGTACGTGAGTGTGTGTGTGTGTGTGTGTGTGTGTGTGTTTGGTAGGTTTGTTTGTTTGTCTTTTATTTGTGTTTGTTTCGGTATGAACATTTGATTGTGTATGTTTGTTTGTGTTTTTGAGAACGATAGTTTGCTTGGAGGTTTTATATAAAAATATGTTTATTTTTCAGCACGGAATTCTTTCTGCAGGTTTATTATTTTTCTCGGCCTTTCAAACATGTATGCTACACCTCTCCTAATGATATGTATATTTTCTTCTTTTTTTCCATCTCGTGTAACCTGAAATTCCCGTGAATTCGACCAAAATGCAAATCCGTAAGTATATAACATTCAGAAACACGAAACGCCACTTCTTGACTGGCACTCACGATGAAGGTGCAAATTTTGGACGGAAGTGAACGGGGATTTAAAATATTCATCGATCGTAAATGTTATAAATAAAGGTGTTTCGCATTCCAACTCGGTTTGGGTGTGACGTAACGGTGACGTTTGAGCAATATTTCTGGACCTGTGGAAATACTCCTCCACTTTGCTTTGTCATTTGCCACTGCGTTTCAGGAATTCAATTTCTGTTGTTAAAATGTTGGGATTCTGCGGCTGGACTGTTGAATCTATAGCTTCCTGTCTGTTCAAAAAGTGACGAAAAATAGGTTATTTGACCCCATTGAATTTTGATAATGACACTCTTGTACGAAAAGTAAAAGGATTGATGTGTTACGTTCCTTTAATACCAGATGCTTTACACTTAACTTATGCCTTTCAATTCTCATAATCGTTATCAAGTTAAATGATGGTGCGATAAGATTCTATATTAAAAAAGAAAGAAAAATAGCTTATGAAAACACAAACCTCGAAAATTGAAGAAATCCCCAGACAGAACGAATTAAATCGCAAAAACGAAAACCCAAGCTGAAAAAGCGACTAAAGCCACTTCCAATCTCTCCGATTTTATAAATCTGTTTAAGCGAAACGGATCAGCTTATGGCTTCAAGGAAGGGATCACCACGACAAAAACAGATTATTTCCACCGAGAATGCGAGTCGAGCCATAAATACAGCTTATTCTCACCGAAAAACATCTCCAACAGCATTTCGAGTGGAGATTTTGTCGAAAGCTTTTGAAGAATGACAAACAGCGGATTCATGACGAGGCTTTTTGCCGAAGGTCGACTGACGCGTCAATTTCCCTCTGTATTCTCACAGTCTGTGTCATCTTGCTGCATAAAAAAACGCAAAAAGAGAAAGGGATTTGCAAACACACCTGTTTCAAGTATTACGTTGCTCAATAAGGCAATGGCAAATAAAAAGAGGCGCTGAAAAGGAAGAAGACAGAAAAAAAAACTCTTTGGATCATCTTGTGCTTGTCATTCACTGGTTTCGCGGGTGGAGAGCGGTCCGTTTTCTATCAACTGGCCGGAGGAGTCGATTTTAGGTGTAACTAAAGAAATTGAAGGTTAAGGAACGTGTTTATCCGTTCAGTCATGTTTTCTTGGTGTAGGCTGTTATGCATGATCATTTCAATATTACGTGGCTTATCATCATATAGAGTTTCTTAAGCTGTCTTATGCATTTTCCTTTTGTGCTTCGATTTTCTTTCAAGGAATAATGTTGAATTATGTTAGCTTTCTACATATTCCGGTTTCTGGTTCGCCTATAATTAACCCGGCCAGGAACCTGTGGTGTCTTACCTACGATTATTGACTCGAAGTTGCAAAATTCATAAAGATTTCTCTAACCTAAGCGTTCTACATTTTTTTTTTCAAAGACCTCACCGCTTTAGAATCGAAAGTTGACCGTCACTCTCCTCTGCAATGAAATTTCAAAACTGGGAAAGATTTTTCGTTCGTAAATTGCAACGACTTAAACGAGCTATTGTTCGCTTGTTTCCTATACAGTTCCGCATGTTTAGAGTTATTGCAGTGATAGTTCAAACCAAATGCAAGAATAACTTATATATTTATTATTTATTTTGTATATATTTTGTGAAGGAAGTATATGAATGGGGAGAGAGCTGCAGAAGAAGGAAGGGGGGGGGGGGCGAGGCGTAGGAAATACAGTAAAATGGTTATGGGAGAGAAGGAGAAAAGGAAGGAGAGAGAGAGGAAAGGGGGAAGAGGGAAAGGAGGGAAGAACGAGAAAGGGGAAAGGGAAAGCGGGGGGGAAGAATGAAGAAGAAGAGATGGAGAGAGAGGGAAAAATAAGGAAGAAAAGAGGGAAAGAGAGAAAGAGGGACGGGGAGCGGGATGAGAAAAAGGAGAAAAAAAAGAGGAAGGGGAATGAGGGAAAGGAATGGAGAGAGGGAAGGAGTCAAGGAGGAGGGAGGGACAGGAAGTAGGATTGAGGGATGAGGAAGAGAAGAGGAGAAACGGGGGACAGAAAGGAAGAAAGGGAAGGGAAAGAAAATGAGAGAAGGGGGAGGGAGGGAAGAGTAAAAAAGGAGAGGGAGACGGGAGGGAAAGAAGGAAGAGACGGAAGCAGGGAGGTACTACGAGGGTAAACTTTTCTTATGTGCTTACTTCTGGGCCAGCCTGTACCCAAATATTTATGCATATCCACACATTGTGTAATTCGTGTGTTCGCATGCCTTGTGCTCTTCACACGTCCATGATTTGTAGTTCTCACGTGTCCGTATGCGTACGTGAAGACTTCTTGTGTTATTAATATGCGAGACGAGGTCACCCAGTTCACAACCGCAGAGGCTGGTCGTTTGCAGAAATTGGTAATAATTGCTTGTAGGGGAAAGTATATATTGCTTCTAGCTTAAATGGATGGCTTGCAGAAATAAGAGAAACTGTGATTATTATTATTTTTTTTTAATTAAGATCGTAATTTAACACACACACACACAAACACAACACACACACACACACACACACACCACACACACAACCACACACCACGCAGTAAACACACCAAGCCACACATTAATAACAATTCAACGAAATCATATTCTCGACATTGGTAGCCTTAACGCGGAGAAATTTGTGATGAAATTCCCTCTCCTTTGCTCCCAATAGGCACACAAATAAGGATAAGATGATAAACATTTGTTTGTTGTAATATAGTGCTACGAATGTAAAAGAAGGTAAGGATGGGTATATTTAGACAATGAAAAGTTAAGGGATATTAGGGATACACACACACAACACACAAATATATATATATATATATATATATATATATATATATATATATATATATATATATATATATATACACATACATATATATATTATATATATTATATATATATAATATATATATATATATTATATATATATATGTTTGATGTATATATACATATTATATATATATATATTTATATATATATATATATTATGTATATATATGTATTATATATATATATATATATATATATATATATATATATTATATATATATATATATATATA
The DNA here is from genome assembly GCF_003789085.1 of Penaeus vannamei. NCBI lineage: Eukaryota > Metazoa > Arthropoda > Malacostraca > Decapoda > Penaeidae > Penaeus > Penaeus vannamei. The sequence goes on from NW_020872873.1 coordinate 781,405, forward strand.
TATATATGATTACGATAGCTGTACGGGAGGATATGAATGAATGGGTAAAATATATAATCCAGGGATGAGAATGAGGAAGCGAGTGTTTGTGTGCGTGTGTATGTGCGTACGTGAATGTGTGGGTATGTGTGTGTGTGTGTGTGTGTGTGTGGTGTGTGTGTGTGTGTGTGTGGTGTGTGTGTGTGGTGTGTGTTTGTGTTGTGTGTGTGTGGTGTGTGTGTGAGTGCGTGTATGTGTGTGTGTATGTGCATACGTGAGTGTGTGTATGTGTGTGAGTGTGTGTATGTGTGTGTGTGTGTTTGTGTGAGTGTATGTATGTGCGTGCGTGCGTGCATGCGCGCGTGTGTGTGCTTGTGTGTGTAAGTGTACGTGCCTGTCTGTCTGTGTGTCCACAGGTACGTGTTCGTATGCGGGGCTGAGCGAGATGATGATAAAAAAAGAAAGAAAGTAAGAAAAACAGCGGTGAAGAATGCCAAGAAATCGAGACAGACAGAGAGGCGAAGGGGGGAGCGCCCTGGAGCAGACGGATGCGCACTCATGGCCTGGAATGTCAGTCGGGGATCATCCGTCGCCCGAGCCAGACGGCGCTCGATCCGTCCGACCTAGAATGCCGTCCG
>NW_020872873.1:789975-804975 GCF_003789085.1 Penaeus vannamei
TGAACAGACACTAGTGATATACGAGTGGCTTAACTGTAACAATACAGGACTCTATTGACAAATATAACATCATGCAATGCTAAAAGTCTATATCTAAATATGTGCGTATAACTTTATGAACCGGAGCATATTACTACCTCAAAATTGTTCTCAAAAAAATAATAAATTCGTTGCATAAGCTGCATACACACTCTCTCTGTGTCCTAACTTCCACCTCACAAATCTTATCAAACGTAAAGCAGCAAAATGTCGGACCAGTCGAGAGTGTCAACGAAAAGTCATTTATTTCGTTACGACCTCGCCACACTAAAAACAGTCCCATGTTTTTGTTTTTGTACTATACTTTGGTATCTGGAATTTCAACAATGATTTTAGTTTTGCCCTAATAACACGTCCTTTTAAAGACTGTTGTATTAAAATTGCGAATCTCTTATGACAGTGTCGTCTGTAAACGAGGAAGACATAATAATTTCCTTCTAATTAGCGATTTCATCATTCAGGGCAATTTTGTGATAGTTGCTGTCGTCGAAAATAATTGAGCTGGAAGTTTGGGAGCGAGAGGCAGTCAGACAGAGTTGCAGCAATAAATTGGAAAGTTCTGTTTAATTTGTGACTAAGGTGTTAAGGGAAGTGGAAAGGTAAATAGCTTGCTCTTTTTCCTCCCTTATTCTTCCTCAACTTATTAAAATAATAATGATAAGAAGAAGAAGAAAGATGAATTCGGCATACAGATATCCGAGACTATGAAGTCATCCCTGTAATACGCACATATAAATTCCAAACGGTGTTGCGAAGAGAATTATGATATTAGCATATATTTTCGTCCACCGCTCTCTCAAGGAGAATCACTGCATCGGCATATATTTTCGCTCGCCGCTCCTCATATGAATCACTGCATTAGCATATATCTTCGCTCACTAGCTGTCGTAAAAAGTTACTACGTAGAGTCACGGTCTTGGTGCACGAGTACAGCAAACCTGTTGACTTGGGTTGACCTTGCCTTGATACACACATCCTTCGCAAGGGTGGGATCTTTGGCGCAGAGCGTGAGGAAGGATTTTTTTGACGCAAGGGTTTGGCGCAGAGGATGATGCTCCAATCGACATTGGCGCAGCACTTCGGCGTAGAGGCAGATGTCGCTGCGATGGCGTTGCACTCTGGCGTGCGTTTATTCATTATTTGCCGGTTTCCCTTTTCGTCACGTTCCCCTTTCCGTCGCGTTTGGACACATTATTTAGTCAACAAAACGTCCAATCACATGTAAAAGCCAATCCTGTGCATTAAAAAGATTCCCATAGAAGGTGAATCCGGCGCTGTGGGAAGCAATTCTGTACCTGAGTGGCGCAGTCGCGGCGCAAAACTGAGCACAAAATATTTCAGCCAACGTCAGATTCACCCTGAATTAATCGTTCAATAATCATGTTTATCTTAACGCTGTAAATTTCCACGCAATCTGCCCTGTGTTTGTGTCACACACACACACACACACAAAACAGACACACACAACACACACACACAACACACACACACACACACACACGAACAACACAACCAACACAACACACAACACCACAAACACGTATAATACTAACAATACGTAATATATATATAACTACATATACAATACTATATACATATTAAATATATTACATACTACACCAACCCACACACACACACACCAACACACACACACACAAAACACTAATATATAGTATAACACATACACACAACTACACACAAGCACACACACACACACAAACACTATGATATATATATATATATATATATATATATATCAATATATTATATATAATAGTATTATAAAATTTATATATATAAATATATATAATTAATATATACATTATATAGTTATCCATAACATATATATATACTATATATATATATATATAATCATATATTAATAGTATATATATATATATATATATACATTAATAATATATAATATAAGATATATATAATATATGATAATTATATTGTATATTATATTATATAATATATATAAATAATGATTATACAATATCATTAATATATATTATATGAATATTATATTAATTTAAATTAGTAAGTTAATTATATAATTATTATTATAATATTTATATATATATATACTAATATATATATATATATAATATATATGTATATACTATATATATATTATTAATATATACATTAGATATATATAATATGTATATAATATTATATTAAGTATATATTATTAATATATATTATTATAATAATATATATAGTATATATTAATATTATTATATGTATTATAAATATTATGTATGATTAATATATATGCATTATATATTACTTAATATATAATATATATATATATTATAACATATCATTTAATATATATATTATATATATTATATATATATCCTATATATAATATATATATATACTATAATATACATTAATTATAATAATATATATATTAATATGTATATATAATACTATAATTATATATATATACTATATATTATATATATATATATATATAGATTTAATTAGTAATAGTATTATTGATACTTATGTATATTTAATGTATTATGTATATATATATTATACGTATATACACACTACTACACATCAACATTACAGCACACTATTTACTAATCACACAGTACATGATAAAACTACATCAAAATATTCATATTAAACATCACAACATCAATTTTGTAATCACACACAACATCCATAGTATTAAATATATTATATAATATACACACTACAACACACAATATCACAGCACTCACACATTACACACCCACACACACTCGAGTGCGCGCGCGTCGACGCGCACACGCACACGCACACCACAGCACACTCAACCACACGCACACGCAACTACACACGCACAACAACACTCACACACTATCAGTATATATAATACAATAACTCCTATCAATACATTCATCGTATATAAAAAGTATGATATAGTAATCACCTCATCATATATATACCAAAACTGAAGAAAAAAAGCTAACCTAAACAACACACACTCACACACACAGTATATTTATATAATGTATACTAATACACACACACTACTATACACAACACTATATATCAACCATGAGCCTCGAGCTGAGCGCTCGCACGCACATTATCAACATGTATATTAAATAACATTTAATATTTATAATAAATTCATTAATTAATTATATTTAATAATAATATTATATATAATATATATATATTAATTTATAATATTAATTAATATATATATTACATATATTACATATATATATATATATAATATATTTATATATATATTTTAAATATTATATATATATATACTATATATATATTTTAAATTTAATATATATTATATATATATATAATATAATTAATCAAGATATTTATTTAGGGGTTTTTTATTGTATTCATATATAATTATACAAGACATACATACATACATTATACAGATCATAGATACATGAACAGACATACATTATTATATAAGTATATTATATAATTACAATAATTATTAATAATTATTAATATATATAAATATATTAAATTATATATAATTAGATATATAATATTTATATTTTAATAATATTATATATATTTATATATTATATGTATATTATAGTATTTATTAATTATTATATAATATATGTTAATGTAATAGTATTATAGTATGTTAGTATTATTGCTTAATTTATAATTGAAATCAATTGTATACATATTTACTAAGTTCATTATATATATATAATATATATATTAACCTATATGCCTCCTTACCTCTAGACACACAGCATCACATTCACATTTAATTTAATGTATGTAATTATGTATATGTATTATATTATAAATTAGTATTATTAATATATATTTATATATATATTAATATTAATATTATAATATATATAATAATATATTAATGTAATATATAAGTATATTAATAGTATGTACTTAAGCATGAGATTTTGCATATATGTAACGTATTATTTGTGACCACTTAATATCAGCAAGAACTATATTTAAAGTATATCTTAATAACTACTCAAACAACACTGAGAGAGAATATAAGTGTCATATGAGCATAATTAGCATTTATTGAACAGCTCCCTATTAGAGTAACTATATACATAATAGAAAACCTAATTTTGTGACATTCTCAGTAATACGGAATACTACATAACCGTCACCTAGACACAAGAACTAATTGTTTGCATAGAGCAGTTTTGTCGAAGAAGATTAGATGAGCAGAGAGGTAAATGCATTAAAAGTGTGATTGAGAAAGGAGGACTGTATTATGGTAATATGATGGGATGGTTAGAATAATATATAGCTCACTAGTCAAAAATATATAAATTGAATATATAATAAATAATATAAGTGGTAATAATGATAATGATAATAATAATTGAAATATTAAATAATTCAAAACTAAAACAATAATAATTATGATAGTAATAATTGATGATCGATAAAAATAATGATTAATATTTATAATACCTATATATATACTATATATAATAGTTTATAATATGATAATTATATAATAAATGATCTAATAGATAATAATAAATGTCCTATTCTATTAATCAATTATTTTCATTATTATATTATGTATTATTAATATAATAGTTAATGATAATAGTAAATTATATGAAAGATAATAATCAATACTGATGATTATTTGATGATAATAAACAATAAATAAAAATGATTATGCAAAAAGATGGAGAGAAGGAAAAAGTATATATTAGGATATAGCTACAGAGGGAAATACAATTAAACAACAACAAACAACAATAAATAAAAAAAGTAGTTAAAAAATAAAGAAATCTGACGACATGATATTAGAAACTATACATTTGAACTTTCACATATAACGAGATTGACACTATTTTCATCGTTTTCAGTGTACCTTGTTTATATGATGTGTAACGTTTATTATGTACATACATTACTATAGGACATATATTCATGATGCGTACATTAGTATCATATATGTGTAAATAATGTATATTTATATATATATTATATATATCATATATATATTAATATATAAATTATATATATATACTAAATATATATATATATTAATATAATAATTATATATTATATATAATATATATGATAGCATAGCAATATAATATATTGTAAATTAATATATCATTTATCATGTGTCTGATATGTGTGGTGTGCATATTATTCAATTACTACAATATGATATTAATTAATTAATAAATATATATATATATATAATTAATATATAAATATAGATTATAATATAATATATAATATATATATATATTAATAAGATATATTAATATATATACGATATTATATATTCGTTAATATATAATTAAATTATAGTATATGTAAATATATATGATATAATATATATTATATTAGTATATATAATATATAATTATAATATGATATTTATACTATTAGTATTATTATTATATATTATATATATAGTATATAGATATTTGAGATGAATAAATCAAGTAATAAATTGAGAGAAAGAAGTAAATAAAAATAAGATGCAGAAACAGAGTATAATAAAAGATAAAAAAAAGGATGAGCGAGGAAATGTAGGTGAAATAACTTCATTATATGTTCCTATTTCTCCGCTTCCTGTTCGGAGAGAGACTTGCGATTACCATGCACTTTGTTATTCTCACGTACCTTACCACTGATCTACTCCCACCATGACTACTCCACCTTCCTCACTATACACATCTGCATTTCTATGCTATTATGACACGCTCACCCATTATACGCTTTTATATCTTCTTACTTCTATAGTACTACGATTTGATTCTTACCCCTTTCTCTTACTGTTTGTATATGTCCTATAAATGCTTATCTCTATTAATTATCTACTTCATCTCTCTATAAGTTCTCTATTCACTCCTGCTATCTCTCTCTGAGCGTAGATTACTATATATATAATATTCTCTCATCTCTTCTCTGTTAGTGCTGTATTAGTGTGTTAGTATTTTTGTTATAGTGTGTGTGTATCTGCCCTCTACCTGTTATCCAACATCTTACTTATTCACCTTTAATCCTCACTCACTTCTTTACCCTCTCTACTTCATCATTCCTTAAACCTATTAACATGAATATTATCCCATTTTCTACTCACTTTTACTCTGTATAAATTACCTCCGTTTATTTTTATTTTCTTACTCGAGTCTTTCACCTAACTTTATCCTTATTACTCAATTTCATTATCTCTTAGCTCTTTTAATATACTAATAACTACCATTCATGGTGTTTCTCTAAGAGGGAAGAGGGCCGGAACGATGGGACGGTACACTCGGTTCATAGAGACGAAAGGATAGGCAGAGGAAATGTAATGACCGAGTAAATATTAAATAGTTTTCTCACAGATTGTTGGTTAGGCTTTCAGGCGTCTGATCCTATAATTAATTCCAAAAGTATATGGTCTAATTTTGAACTAACAATAACGATAGAAACACGCAGACAACAATAAAATGCATACTCAACACACACATCATCTAATCAAACACATAACACAGCACATACAAACAACAATATATTATATATATAACACAAACACATACAATACACATATCATATCACAACATACACACACAAACACATAGTTCAGATATTAAGTCACACCACCACACACACTACAACACACCCACTACAAATGATATAATATGCATTACATCACTACCAATACTACACACCACACATACTAAAATTTCGAAATGTTTATTATCCGTCTAAGGAATCTCTGGATTCACATATACCCACAGGTTACTATCCTCTCTGAATTATAATACTGTCAAAATGCTGGAGTTTAACTACTATTATTATAGTAATATATATAGTGCATTATTATATTCATTATTTCTTATGTCCTATACGACAATTATTACCATTATACTCATCCGTAGACCTTATCAGCTGAAAATCATACCAATTTATAGAACCAATTTAACTTACCTAAATAAATTCTTTTAACTTCTACCTCTTCTCAATACAACACTATAAATGATACCATCATTATTCAGTACTATATACAGATAATTAATTTATCAAGATCTTTCCAATATAATGCATTAAATGATATCACAAATAACTTAATAATTCTATAAATATAATAGAACAAGATGTATGTTATACTTTTAAATCTAGTACATACATCAATAATACTATCGTGGTGTCGCCGTGTTTGAGTCTGTAAGTGTGACGCATAATGCAATCAATTAATAATACTACCCATATAGTATCCATTATGCTTATTTAATCCATTATACATAAATAAAAAGCTCATATTATTTATTCAATGTTTAGATTCACAAATATTGCACAACAGCATTATTAATACTATATCTATATATATATATATATATAAATATTATATTTTTTATTATTTTTATTATTCAGTCAATACAAGATAAAAGTTTAGTACTATATAATATATTTGTTTCTTTTGTTGTGGTATCCGTAGTAACATGTTTGTGCTGACTAATTTGTAACCTGATATACTAATAATTTTTCGTCATCGTTTAATTATACAATAGTAATAGAATCAATATAACTACATAATTTAATTTTTATTTTTTTTTTGAGGGTTTATTCAAAGTATGCATATACTATATAAGATGCAATGATTCATATTAATACCTAATTACTATTCTTATGATCTTAACTTCAAGGAAACACACAGTTAATACATCTAATTATACAGCTGGGCTAGTGAAGGATGGGTCTGACACGCTTGAATGGATCCCACATAAGCACGAAACGTGAGCCAAAACGAAAATCGTCTGATATATTGGCGATTCATATATGAGTAACGAATATGTCTATATTACTCGGGGCAACTCACCTAGAGCAGGTAAGTGCAGGTGGCATAATTCTCCTCGGTATGGTAGCTGGTGTAGGTAGCGAGGTGTGTGGAGTTATTTTATATTATTTATTTTATTAATTTATTTAATATATTTTTTTATTTTATTATTAAATTATTTGTGATATGTTATGTGTGTAGTGTGGTGTGTGTGTGTGTGTAGTGTGTGATGTGTGTGTGTTATAGTGTGTGTGTTGTAGGTGTGTGTGTGTTTGCAGTAGAGTGTTCATCAGTTAGCGTTTGATTAGTATGTTGTGTGTGTGTGTGTTGTTTGTTTAGTTGTATTTGTTATATTATTTGTCTATTTTATATTTTTGTTGTTTCGGTGTAACATTATATAACTAATTTAGATTAGTGATGATATGTCTTGTGTTTTTGAGAACGATAAGTTAATGCTCACTTTAGGTAGGTTATTTATAATAAAATAAATTATAATGTTTATATTATTTTCAGTGAGTACATAGGAATTCTTATTTTCACTGCAGTTTAATTATTTTCTCTAGGTATGTTAATCAATACAAATGTAGCTAATAAGTATAACCTTTCCTATAATGATTATACATTAGTATGATTTGTCATTCTTTTGTTTTTCACTAATCTACGGTAATAACGTGAATAAATTATCCTATAAAATTCGTTATACAAAATGCAAATCCGTAAGTAATGATAAATCAAATTCATATATTACACAATAAGTACATAATAGCTCAACTATCTATGACTGTGAGCTACACTTACATCGTATAGTAGATGAAGGTGCATAATTTAGACGGAAGTGATCGGGAGATTATTAAAATATTTTCATAGCGTAATATAATCGTAAATGTTTAGTATAATAGTGTTTCTAAGTACTAAATCCAACCTTATGGTTTTTGAGTGATAGTGACGATAACTGGTGGACGTTGAGGCAATATAATTCTCTGGAACTAGATGTGAAATATACTCTCACTCCTCCACAATGCTTTCTATTGTTCATTATATGCTCAACTTATATAGCGTTTTCAGGATAATTACATTTTACTGTTGTTAATATTGTTGTGATAATTCTGCGATTGGACTGTGTGAATTTATTATAAGACTTACCTGTTACTGTGTCATAAATGTAGTGTGTTGTAGCTGTGATGATAGAAGTGATGGTGTATTATATTTATGACTCCACTACATTGGAATTTTTGATATATAAAGACACTCGTACTAAGAAGTAAAGATGAATTGATGTGTTACGTTATTCTACCTTTATAAATACCAGATGCTTTACACTTAACTTATGCCTTTCAATTCTATTATAATCGTTATCAAGTTAAATGATGGTGCGATAAGTTCTATTAAAAAAAAAGAAATAGAAAAAATAGCTTATGAAAACACAAAACCTCGAAATTGAAGAAATCCCCAGACAGAACTGAAATTAAATCGCAAAAAAAACGAAAACCCAAGCTGAAAAAGCGACTAAAGCCACTTCCAATCTCTCCGATTTTATAAATCTGTTTAAGCGAAACGGATCAGCTTATGGCTTCAAGGAAGGGATCACCACGATAAAAACAGATTATTTCCACCGAGAATACGAGTCGAGCCATAAATACAGCTTATTCTCACCGAAACAAACGATCCCAACAAGTTTCATAAGAGTTCCGAGTGGGATTTTGTCGTAAAGCTTTTGAAGGAATGACAACAGCGGATTCATGACGAGGCTTTTTGCCGAAGGTCGACTGACGCGTCAATTTCCCTCTGTATTCTCACAGTCTGTGTCATCTTGCTGCATAAAAAAACGCAAAAAGAGAAAGGGATTTGCAAACAACATGTTGTTTCAAGTATTACGTTGCTGCATTCAATAAGGCAATGGCAAATAAAAAGAAGGCGCTGAAAAAGGAAGAAGACAGAAAAACTCTTTGGAATCATCTTGTTGCTTGTCATTCACTATGGTTTCGCTCGGGTGGAGAGCGTCCGTTTTCTATCAACTGAGCCGGAGGAGTCGATTTTAGGTTGTAACTAAAGAATTGAAGGTTAAGGAACGTGTTTATCCGTTCAGTCATGTTTTCTTGGTGTAGGCTGTTATGCATGATCATTTCAATATTACGTGGCTTATCATCATATAGAGTTTCTTAAGCTGTCTTATGCATTTTCCTTTTGTGCTTCGATTTTCTTTCAAGGAATAATGTTGAATTATGTTAGCTTTCTACATATTCCGGTTTCTGGTTCGCCTATAATTAACCCGGCCAGGAACCTGTGGTGTCTTACCTACGATTTGACTTCGAAGCACAGCAAAATCATAAAATTTCTCTAACCTAAGCGTTCCAATATAACTCATTTTTTATTTTATATCAATAAGTAGACCTATCAAACCCTAGTAGCTTTTAGAATCGTAAAATAGATTTGAACAGTCACTCTCCTCTAATGAGCAATTAGAATATATCAAATAAGCTATTAGTAGGAATAAGGATTTTTCAGTTCTAAATTGGCACAACACGTGACTAAAACAGAGCTATTAGTCGCTTCATTGTTTACTTATACAGTTTACGCATGTTTAGAGTTATTATGCAGTATGAGATAGTTCTATATGTATAAATCCAATAATATATAAAGAAATAAAACTTTATATATATTTAATATTAATATACATATTTAATTATTTATTTTGGTATATATTAATGTATGAATAGGAATATAATATTGAATGGGGTAATAAGAGCTGTCACAGAAGAAGGAATATGGGGGGGGGGTGAGTAGCGAGGCGTAAGAAATATTACAGTAAATGGTATTATATATGGTAAGAGAAGATGATAAAGGAAAGAGGATTGAGAGATGAGGAGAAGTGTAGTAGGAGAAGAGTGAAAATGAGATAGGATAGAACGAGAAAAGGTGAGGTAAAAGTAGGAATAAGCGGGGGTGAGGGAAGAAATGAAGAAAAGAGAGGTTAGAAGTAGAGGTGTATGGTGAGTGAAAATCAATAGTAGAAGAAAAGAGGGAATGAGAGAAAGAGGGGAGGGAGCGGTAGATGAGAAAAGAGAAATAAAAAGAGGAAGTGAGAATTATAGGGATAAGGAATGGAAGAGTGAGGTAAAGAGTCAGTAGAGGTAGGTGAGAGGTATATGGACATAGGGAAGTTAAGGAATTTGAGGTGAGTATTGAAGGAGAAGAAGAGGAGAACTCGAGGTGACAGTGAAATAGTGAAGAAAGGGGAAGGGGAAAAGAAATATAGAAGAAGGGTGAGTGAGAGGGAGGGTAAGATGATTAAAAAGGTATAGGGTGAGAGATACAGGGAGTGGAAAAGAAGGAGAAGAACAAGAAACTCATGAGGTAGTTGATTACATAACTCACATAGAGGTAGTAAACTCATTATTATTTCTTTATAATGCTTACTTATGGCCAGAGCTCTGATTACTCACCTATAATCATAAATAATATTAATATGCATATAATTCTCACTAACATGTTGGTAATTTACGTAGTGTTCGCATTAGCCTTGTGCTCTTCTTACACGTATCAATGATTATTGTAGTTACTCTACGTTGTCCGTATGAAGTATACGTGAAGACTTCTTGAGGTATTTGTTAATTAATAATATTAGTATAAGATACGAAGGTCAACCAGTTCACAACCAGCATGAAGTGCTGGTTCACGTCTTTTGAGCTCCGAAATTTGTTATAAAAATTGCTTGTAAGGGAATAGATTATATATATTAGTCACTTCTAGCTATTAAAAATGGATGTACTATTATTGACATTACACGTGAGTATATAATTATAGGTCACCTAAAAATACGTAATTGAAATAATAAGAGAAACGTTGATCTATATTATTATATACATTATTTTATTTTTAATATAATAGATCTAGTGAGTAATTTAACTAACACTGATATTATATATAACATATATACAACACTCAACACACAACCACTAATACTAAAACACTAACTCATAATAATATTAGTATATATTAATAGTAATATATTTATCAATGTAATACTATTATATAGTATGATTTATATACACTATCACACTATATCACACACTAATATATATATATATATATATCACACACACATATCACACTCACACACACGCAGTTTATTTAACCACACACCACAGCACCTAACTATATTAACTCATAATTTCAAACGAAAATAATATCATAATATATATATCCTCGACATTTTGTGAGGGTAGCCTTTAAACGCGGTGAAAATATTTTGTTGATTTTGAAAATCCTACCTCATCTTTATTTGCTCTCACAATAGGCACACAAATAAGGATATTCCATGATATTAGATTAAACATTTTGATATAATAATATTTTGTTTGTAAATATAAGTACGTTATATAACGAATGTAAAAGAAGAAATGAGGTAAGGATAGGTATATTTTAGTATATATCAATATGAAAAGTTTAAGTGAGAGGATTAATTATTAAGGGTGATTAACACTCACACAATATTTAGACATCGTGATCCTAGCATAATAATAATATATAAGTAAATTATAATATATATTAATATATTAATATATATATATATATATTTATTTATTTATATATGTTATATATATATATATTATATTATGAATTATTAATATATAATTAGTAATTATTTATATTAATATAATATCATTATATATTAATAAATCAAATATTTATTTTACATTAATATATATTAATATATATTATTAATGATTATTAATGTGGTGTTGTGGTGATGTGTGTGTGTTAGTTGTGTGTGCTATAGTGTGTTGTGTGTAGGTGTGTATTAGTGATTGTGTAGTTAGTTTAGTTTGATGGTGATGTGTGTGTGTGTTATTGTGTGTTAGTATAGTTGTGTTTAGTGTATATAGTGTTGAGTAATGTTAGTGTGTAATGTGTGTTGATGTGGGTGTATGTATATATGTATCATTATTTATTAGGTATTTGAGGGGTGAGGGTGTGTGCAAGTATGTTAAAATTATATGTTATGCATTTTGATTATATTTATATGTATGTTATATACTTGATATTAATATAGTATGATTTAATATATATTATATATATAATTATATATTAATATATTATATATATTAACATACAAACATAGTACGCTCCATTTAATAACTAATATTATAATATATATATCAATAAGTGAAAGATCTCACTACACATCTTCACGGGTCTAGTACTGCGTGATCTCGGTAGTACTATCGTGAGATTTGATATTTGCTTATCATACACTATATCATCCAGGATCGGGAGAATATCTTTGGAGTGATCTCAGCGAGGTGGTTTTGTGTGCGTTGTTTGGTTCATTGTGTCGCTACGTCTGAGATGTCTGCTTGGTTTATGTGGTGTGTTGGTGTTGTCTGTGTGTGTTCTGTCGGTGTGTGTTGCTTTTGTGTTGCTGTGTGTGTGTTCTGTCGTTGTCGGTGTGCTGTCGGTGTGCTGTGTTCGTGAGTAGTGTTGAGTGCGTGTATCGTGTGTAGTTAGTGTTGTATGTGCATATAGTGAGTGTGTATGTATATATTGATTGATGTTGAGTGTGTGTGTATGTGTGTTAGTGTTTTAGTTGTTGAATGTAATGTATGTGGCAGTTGCGTAGCGTGCATCATGCGCGCCGAGTTGAGTGTGCTTATGTGGTTGATGTATAAGTGTTAATACGTGCCATGTTCATGTGTTCTATTTGAAGCTATTCAATATACGTGGTTTCGTTACATATGTAATGTCTCGGTCGTGTTGCTGTACTGTCATGCGGAGATGTGAGTCTGGATTCTCAAAAAATAGGATACAAAGTAAGGTCTAAAAATCACTGGCGGTTGAAGATGCCCAAGAAATCGAGACTCACGATAGAGAAGTCGAAGGGGGTACGCGTGTCCCTGAGCAGACGGATTTCCGCATTCCAAATCTCGGCTCCTTGGAATGTTTCAGTTCGGGGATCATTTTCCTCGTTCTCGCCCCGAGCCAGACTCCAGGCGCTCGATTCCCCTGCTCCACGACCATACGAATTGCCGTCCGGAAGTGGACGCTTTGCGGCGAATACAAAGGCGGCCTCGGGATGACGGAGTAGTGTCTCTGCTGTCGTGAAGGGTAGGTAATGTTTATTACTAATATTATAATTGGTGATATGATTTAGAAGCATACATTATTAGTATAATTACTATTAACGGTACTAAATTCAATACGCTATCAATACCAATTAAAATTTTATCAATTGTAGTATTGCATAACGTTATCGGAATATCATATTTATATATATATATATAATTATAACCTAAATTATTAATCAGTGTGTGTTGTAGAGTTGTAGAGTGTGGGTGTATGTTCAATTATTAGTGAGAGTTAAATAATATAGTTACACATATTTTAACAATGGGGATTAATAGATAAGATCTAATATAATATAGCTGACCAAGTATTAGGAGTTATGATACGGGATTTGGATTATTAGTATTAATGTCAACCTAACGATTTGCCTATAAAAAGTAGATGAATAGCACTATATAAATAGGCTAAACATAAAACAATTTCAAAATAGAACTACTAAGTCACACACGTAAATTACTATCACAAACTCACACACATAAACACTATATAAAGTATGTAGCACACATCAAATTAACTAATATAATATATATATGATTTATGACTATATTATATATATATATAATATACATATAATATATGTATATATATGATATATATAACAGCAATATAGATATTGATATAGATTAAAGATACATTTCACATTCATCATATGTCTTGATAGGGTTCAGTTCAGTGCCTTGTTGGTGTTGATCATTTGTTATGTATTTGCTATTGTTTTATGTTGTATAACTCTTCTACAGGAGTTTGGTATTTGTTAGATGTGTGTTATATACACATTGGGTATTGGGCACCACGACATCGTGATGTTCACACACACAACACAACACACACACGGCACAATACGCACAACACACACACACACCCACACCACACACACACACACACAGCAACACAACACACACAGCAACACAACACACACACACGACACTACACACAACACATAGTTATATATATTAGTATATAATATAATATATATATATATACTTATATATATATATATTAGTAATATTTATTATTTAATTATATTTATAATTATTAATTATATATATATATATAGT
>NW_020872873.1:821177-835126 GCF_003789085.1 Penaeus vannamei
TTTTGGTTTTTCTTTTGTACTTTTTTTTGGTGATGTCGTGTGTTTTCGTGGTGGTGGTTTGTGTTTGTTTTTTTGTGTGTTTTTTTTTGTGATCGGCGCGTTATGTTGTTCGTTTTTCTTGTTTTTCTTTATTTTGTATCATCTGTTCGCGTTCTTTTGGTGTTTGTCTTTTTTATTTCTTTTTATTTTTTTTATCTTTTCGTTTTTCTGTTGTGTCTGTTTCGTGTCTTTTTCTCTTTTTGTAGTGTTGCATTGTTCCCCTTTGTCATTGCATGCTATTTTCTTATTGTGTGTTGTTGTGTGTGGGTGTTAGTGTGTGATTCTTCTTATTATTATCGTTGTATTTCTTCTGTCGACTTAGTAGGATTCTATGGTTTTCTGTCATGTCGACCAGTGAGGAAGATTTATTAGTGTTTCTGCTGTCGACCCAGTTAGGAATTCACAGTGTTTTCTTCTAGTCGACTAAGTTAGGATTCATGGTTTTTCTGTTGTTCGACCAGTTAGGATTATCATAGTGTTTCTGCTGTCGACCAGTTAGGATTCACTAGTGTTTCTTCTGTCTTCGACTAGTAGTCAGTTAGGTCATTAGGTTGGTTTCTGTTGTAGGATCCAGTTGTTTAGGATTCATAGTGTTTTCTGGCTGTCGACCAGTTAGGATTCACAGTGTTTCTTCTGTCGACTAGTTAGGAGTTCATGTTTTTCTGTTGTCGACAGCTAGGATTCGCAGTGTCTTGTTGTCGACCAATTAGGATTCACAGTGTTTCTACTGTCGACCAGTTAGGATTCGTAGTGTTTCTGCTGTCGAGCAGTTAAGATCCATAGTGTTTCTTAAGTTAACCATGTATAGATGTATAGTGTGTCTGCTGTCGAATAATTAGGATTCACAGTGCTTCTTCTGTCGACCAGTTAGGATTCATAGTGTTTCTGGTGTCAACCAGTTAGAATTCACAGCGTTTGTACTGTCGACCAGTTAAGATTCACTGTGTCTCTGCTGTCGCCCAGTTAGGATTCACAGTGTTTCTTCTGTCGACTAGTTAGGATTCATGGTGTTTCTGCTGTATACCAGTGAGGATTCGTAGTGTATCTACTGTCAACCAGTCAGGATTCACAGTGTTTCTTCTGTCGACCAGTAAGGATTCATAGTGTGTATGCTGTCGACCAGTCAGGATTCATTGTTTCTTCTGTCGACTAGTTAGGATTCGTAGTGTTTCTGTTGTCAGGTCCAGCAGTTAGGATTCATAGTGTTCCTGCTGTCACTAGTTAGAATTTCGTAGTGTTTCTGTTGTCGACATTAGGATTTATAGTGTTTCTGCTGTCGAATAATTAGGATTCACAGTGTTTCTTCTGTCAACCAGTCAGGAATTATAGTGTCTCTTATAGTGTTTCTTCTTTTGACCAGTTAGGATTCGTAGTGTCTCTGCTGTCGACCACTTAGAATTCGTAGTGTTTCTGCTTGTGCTCAGTTAGGATTCATAGTGTTTCTGCTGTCGACCAATTAGGATTCATAGAGTTTCTGCTGTCGAACAGTTAGGATTCATAGTGTTTCTCTGTCGACAGTTAGGATTCATAGTGTTTCTTCTGTTGACCAGTTAGGATTCACAGTGTTTCTGCTGTCGACCAGTTAGGATTCGTAGTGTGTCTGCTGTCGGACCAGTCAGGATTCACAGTGTTTCTTTTGTCGACCAGTCAGGATTCACAGTGTTTCTTTTGTCGACCAGTTAGGATTCATAGTGTTTCTGTTGTTGACCAGTTAGGATTTATAGTTTTTCTGCTGTCGACCAATTTTGATTCATAGTGTTCTTACTGTCGACTAGTTAGGATTCATATTGTTTCTGCTGTCGACCAGTTAGGATTCACATGTTTCTGATGTCGACCAGTTAAGATTCATATTGTTTCTTCTGTCGACCACTTAGGATTCATGTTTCTGCTGTCGACCAGTTAGGATTCGTAGTGTCAGTTAGGATTTGTAGTGTTTCTCGTCGACTAGTTAGGATTCGTTTTCTTCTGTCGATCAGTTAGGGTTTGTAGTGTTTCTTCTATCGATTCTAGTCGACTAGGATTCATAGTGTTTCTGCTGTCGACTAGTTAGGATTCATAGTGTTTCTCTGCGTCTGCTACTAGGATTTGTAGTGTTCTGCTGTCGACTAGTAGGATTCATAGTGTTTCTGCTGTCGACTAGTTAGGATTCGTCAGTGTTTCTTTTGTCGACCAGTTAGGATTCATAGTGTTTCTGCTGTCGATCAGTTAGGATTCACAGTGTTTCTGCTGTCGACCACTTAAGATTTATAGTGTTACTTCTGTCGACCAGTCAGGATTCGTAGTGTTTCTTCTGTCGACCAGTTAGGATTTACAGTGTTTCTTCTGTCGACCACTCAGGATTAATAGTGTTTCTGCTGTCGACTAGTTAGGATTCATATGTCAATTAGTGTTTCTTCTGTCGACCAATTAGGATTCGTTGTGTTTCTTCTGTCGAACAATTAGGATTCGTTGTGTTTCGGGTGTCGACCAATTAGGATTCATAGTGATTCTGCTGTCGACCAGTTAGGATTCACTGTGTTTCTGTTGTCGACCAATTAGGTTTCATAGTGTCTCTGCCGTCGACCAGTTCCTCCTATTAGTTTCTCTGCTGTCGACCAGTTAGGATTCGTAGTGTTTCTGCTCTCGACAGTTAGGATTCGTAGTGTTTCTGCTGTCGACCAGTTAGGATTCGTAGTGTTTCTTCTGTCGACCAGTTATTATTCACAGTATTTCTGCTGTTGACCAATCAGGATTCACAGTGTTTCCACCAGTCAGGATTCATAGTGTTTCTTCTGTCGACCAGTTTGGATTCATAGTGTTTCTTCTGTCGACCAGTTTGGATTCATAGTGTTTCTTCTGTCGACTATTTAGGATTCATAGTGTTTCTTCTGTCGACTATTTAGGATTCATAGTGTTTCTTCTGTCGACTATTTAGGATTCATAGTGTTTCTTCTGTCGACTATTTAGGATTCATAGTGTTTCTTCTGTCGACCAGGATTCATAATGTTTCTTCTGTCGACTATTTAGGATTCATAGTGTTTCTTCTGTCGACCAGTTAGGATTCATAATGTTTCTTCTGTCGACTATTTAGGATTCATAGTGTTTCTTCTGTCGACCAGTTAGGATTCATAATGTTTCTTCTGTCGACGATTCATAGTGTTTCTTCTGTCGGTTTGGATTCATAGTGTTTCTCCTGTCGAACAGTAGGATTCATAGTGTTTCTTCTGTCGACCAGTCAGGATTCATAGTGTTTCTTCTGTCGACCAGTTAGGATTCATAGTGTTTTCTGTCGACGATTCATAGTGTTTCTTTGTCGACCAGGATTCATAGTGTTTCTCTGTCGACCAGTTAGGATTCATAGTGTTCTTCTGTCGACCAGGATTCATAGTGTTTCTTCTGTCGACCAGTAGGATTCATAGTGTTTCTTCTGTCGACCAGTCAGGATTCATAGTGTTTCTTCTGTCGACCAGTCAGGATTCATAGTGTTTCTTCTGTCGACCAATTAGGATTCATAGTGTTTCTTCTGTCGACCAGTTTGGATTCATAGTGTTTCTTCTGTCGACATCAGGATTCATAGTGTTTCTTCTGTCGACCAGTTAGGATTCATAGTGTTTTTTCTGTCGACCAGTCAGGATTCATAGTGTTTCTTCTGTCGACCAGTCAGGATTCATAGTGTTTCTTCTGTCGACAGGATTCATAGTGTTTCTTCTGTCGACCAGGATTCATAGTGTTTTTCTGTCGACCAGGATTCATAGTGTTTCTTCTGTCGACCATTAGGATTCATAGTGTTTCTTCTGTCGACAGTCAGGATTCATAGTGTTTCTTCTGTCGACCAGTTAGGATTCATAGTGTTTCTTCTGTCGAGGATTCATAGTGTTTTCTCTGTCGACCAGTTAGGATTCATAGTGTTTCTTCTGTCGACAGTCAGGATTCATAGTGTTTCTTCTGTCGACCCAGGATTCATAGTGTTTCTTCTGTCGACCAATTCATAGTGTTTCTTCTGTCGATTCAGTCAGGATTCATAGTGTTTCTTCTGTCGTCAGGATTCATAGTGTTTCTTCTGTCGACCCAGTCTGTAGTCTTTTCTTCTGTCGACAGTCAGGATTCATAGTGTTTCTTCTGTCGACCAATTAGGATTCATAGTGTTTCTTCTGTCGACCAGTCAGGATTCATAGTGTTTCTTCTGTCGACCAGTTAGGATTCATAGTGTTTTCTTCTGTCGACCAGTCAGGATTCATAGTGTTTCTTCTGTCGACCAGTTTGGATTCATAGTGTTTCTTCTGTCGACCAGTTTGGATTCATAGTGTTTCTTCTGTCGACCTTCATAGTCGACAGTTCAGGATCATAGTGTTTCTGCTGTCGACCAGGATTCATAGTGTTTCTCCTGTCGAACAAATAGGATTCATAGTGTTTCTGCTGTCGACCAGATTCATAAGTGTTCTTCTCGACAGTCAGGTCATAGTGTTCTTCTGTCGACAGTCAGGATTCATAGTGTTTCTTCTGTCGACCAGTCAGGATTCATAGTGTTTCTTCTGTCGACCAGTTAGGATTCATAGTGTTTCTTCTGTCGACCAGTTAGGATTCATAGTGTTCTTCTGTCGAGGATTCATAGTGTTTCTTCTGTCGACCAATTAGGATTCATAGTGTTTCTTCTGTCGACCAGACAGGATTCATAGTGTTTCTTCTGTCGACCAATTAGGATTCATAGTGTTTCTTCTGTCGACCAGTTTGGATTCATAGTGTTTCTTCTGTCGCAGTTAGGATTCATAGTGTTTCTTCTGTCGACCAGTTAGGATTCATAGTGTTTCTTCTGTCGACCAGTCAGGATTCATAGTGTTTCTTCTGTCGACCAGTTTGGATTCATAGTGTTTCTTCTGTCGACCAGTTTGGATTCATAGTGTTTCTTCTGTCGACCAGTTGGATTCATAGTGTTTCTTCTGTCGACCAGTAGGATTCATAGTGTTTTCTTCTGTCGACCAGTTAGGATTCATAGTGTTTCTTCTGTCGACCCAGGATTCATAGGGTTTCTTCTGTCGAACCGATTCATAGTCGACCAGAGGATTCATAGTGTTTCTTCTGTCGACCAGTAGGATTCATAGTGGTTTCTTCTGTCGACCAGTTTGGATTCATAGTGTTTCTTCTGTCGACCATCAGGATTCATAGTGTTTCTTCTGTCCGATTCATAGTGTTTCTTCTGTCGTTAGGATTCATAGTGTTTTCTTCTGTCGACCAGATGGATTCATAGTGTTTCTTCTGTCGACCAGGATTCATAGTGTTTCTTCTGTCGACCAGTGGATTCATAGTGTTTCTTCTGTAGGATTCATAGTGTTTCTTCTGTCGACCAGTAGGATTCATAGTGTTTCTTCTGTCAGGATTCATAGTGTTTTCTTCTGTCGACCAGGATTCATAGTGTTTCTTCTGTCGACCAGTTAGGATTCATAGTGTTTCTTCTGTCGACCAGTCAGGATTCATAGTGTTTTCTTCTGTCGACCAGTCAGGATTCATAGTCAGGATTCATAGTGTTTCTTCTGTCGACCAGTCGGATTCAGTGTTTCTTCTTAGGATTCATAGTGTTTCTTCTGTCGACCAGTTAGGATTCACAGTGTTTCTTCTGTCGACCAGTTTGGATTCATAGTGTTTCTTCTGTCGACCAGTCAGGATTCATAGTGTTTCTTCTGTCGACCAGATTCTGTCGACCAGTAGGATTCATAGTGTTTCTTCTGTCGACCAGTTTGGATTCATAGTGTTCTTACTGTCGACCAGTCAGGATTCATAGTTTCTTCTGTCGACCAGTTAGGATTCATAGTGTTTCTTCTGTCGACCAGTTAGGATTCATAGTGTTTCTTCTGTCGACCAGATAGGATTCATAGTGTTTCTTCTGTCGACCAGTCAGGATTCATAGTGTTTCTTCTGTTTCATGTGTTCTTCTGTCGACCAGTCAGGATTCATAGTGTTTCTTCTGTCCAGGATTCATAGTGTTTCTTCTGTCGACCAGTTTGGATTCATAGTGTTTCTTCTGTCGACCAGTCAGGATTCATAGTGTTTCTTCTGTCGACCAGTCAGGATTCATAGTGTTTCTTCTGTCAGGAGACCAGTAGGATTCGTTTCTTCTGTCGACCAGTTTGGAACCAGTTAGGATTCATAGTGTTTCTTCTGTCGACCAGTTTGGATTCATAGTTTTTCTTCTGTCGACCAGTCAGGATTCATAGTGTTTCTTCTGTCGAGTGTTTCTTCTGTAAGGATTCATAGTGTTTCTTCTGTCGACAGTTAGGATTCATAGTGTTTCTTCTGTCGACCAGATAGGATTCATAGTGTTTCTTCTGTCGACCAGTTTGGATTCATAGTGTTTCTTCTGTCGACTAGTCAGGATTCATAGTGTTTCTTCTGTCGACCAGTCAGGATTCATAGTGTTTCTTCTGTCGACCAGTCAGGATTCATAGTGTTTCTTCTGTCGACCAGTCAGGATTCATAGTTTCTTCTGTCGACCAGTCAGGATTCATAGTGTTTCTTCTGTCGACCAGTTAGGATTCATAGTGTTTCTTCTGTCGACCAGTTAGGATTCATAGTTTCTTCTGTCGACCAGTTCAGGATTCGTAGTGTTTCTTCTGTCGACCAGTCAGGATTCATAGTGTTTCTTCTGTTCAGGATTCATAGTGTTTCTTCTGTCGACCAGGATTCATAGTGTTTCTTCTTGTCGACCAGTTAGGATTCATAGTGTTTCTTCTGTCGACCAGTTTCATAGTGTTTCTGTCGACCAGTCAGGATTCATAGTGTTTCTTCTGTCGACCAGTCAGGATTCATAGTGTTTCTTCTTCTGTCGGATTCATAGTGTTCTTCTGTCGACCAGTCAGGATTCATAGTGTTTCTTCTGTCGACCAGTTAGGATTCATAGTGTTTCTTCTGTCGACCAGTTTAGGATTCATAGTGTTTCTTCTGTCGACCAGTTCAGGATTCATAGTGTTTTCTCTGTCGACCAGTTTGGATTCATAGTGTTTCTTCTGTCGACCAGTTAGGATTCATAGTGTTTTCTTCTGTCGACCATCAGGATTCATAGTGTTTCTTCTGTCGACAGTAGGATTCATAGTGTTTTTCTTCTGTCGACCAGTCAGGATTCATAGTGTTTCTTCTGTCGACCAGTAGGATTCATAGTGTTTCTTTCTGTCGACCAGTTTAGGATTCATAGTGTTTCTTCTGTCGACCAGTTAGGATTCATAGTGTTTCTTCTGTCGACCAGTAGGATTCATAGTGTTTCTTTCTTCGACCAGTGATTCATATGTCGACCAGTAGGATTCATAGTTTCTTCTGTCGACCAGTTAGGATCATAGTGTTTCTTCTGTCGACCAGTTAGGATTCATAGTGTTTCTTCTGTCGACCAATTAGGATTCATAGTGTTTCTTCTGTCGACCAGTTAGGATTCTTCTGTCGACCAGTCAGGATTCATAGTGTTTCTTCTGTCGACAGTAGGATTCATAGTGTTTCTTCTGTCGACCAGTTGGATTCATAGTGTTTCTTCTGTCGACCAGGATTCATAGTGTTTTCTTCTGTCGTTCTTCTGTCAGTTAGGATTCATAGTGTTTCTTCTGTCGACCAGAGGATTCATAGTGTTTCTTCTGTCGACCAGTTAGGATTCATAGTGTTTCTTCTGTCGACCAGTCAGGATTCATAGTTTCTTCTGTCGACCTAGTGCTTCTGTCGACCAGTTGGATTCATAGTGTTTCTTCTGTCGACCAGTCAGGATTCATAGTGTTTCTTCTGTGGGATTCATAGTGTTTCTTCTGTCGACCAGTTAGGATTCATAGTGTTTTCTTCTGTCGACCAGGATTCATAGTGTTTCTTCTGTCGACCCAGTTTAGGATTCATAGTGTTCTTCTGTCGACCAGTCAGGATTCATAGTGTTTCTTCTGTCGACCATCAGGATTCATAGTGTTTCTTCTGTCGACCAGTCAGGAGTGTTTCTTCTGTCGACCAGTCAGGATTCTGTTTCTTCTTCGACCAGTGATTCATAGTGTTTCTTCTGTCGACCAGTCAGGATTCTTCTTCTGTCGACCAGGATTCATAGTGTTTTTCTGTCGACCAGTGGATTCATAGTTTTCTTCTGTCGACCAGTTAGGACATAGTGTTTTCTTCTGTCGACCAGTTGGATTCATAGTGTTTCTTCTGTCGACCAGTTAGGATTCATAGTGTTTCTTCTGTCGACCAGTCAGGATTCATAGTGTTTCTTCTGTCGACCAGTCAGGATTCATAGTGTTTCTTCTGTCGACCAGTTAGGATTCATAGTTTTCTTCTGTCGACCAGTTAGGATTCATAGTTTCTTCTGTCGACCAGTTAGGATTCATAGTGTTTCTTCTGTCGACCAGTCAGGATTCATAGTGTTTCTTCTGTCGACCAGTCAGGATTCATAGTGTTTCTTCTGTCGACCAGTGATTCATAGTGTTTTTCTGTCGACCAGTTAGGATTCATAGTGTTTCTTCTGTCGACCAGTCAGGATTCATAGTTTCTTCTGTCGACCAGTTTGGATTCATAGTGTTTCTTCTGTCGACCAGTTAGGATTCATAGTGTTTCTTCTGTCGACCAGTCAGGATTCATAGTGTTTCTTCTGTCGACCAGTCAGGATTCATAGTGTTTCTTCTGTCGACCAGTCAGGATTCATAGTGTTTCTTCTGTCGACCAGTCAGGATTCATAGTGTTTCTTCTGTCGACCAGTGATTCATAGTGTTTCTTCTGTCGACCAGTCAGGATTCATAGTGTTTTCTTCTGTCGACCAGTTAAGATTCATAGTGTTTCTTCTGTCGACCAGTTAGGATTCATAGTGTTTCTTCTGTCGACCAGTTTGGATTCATAGTGTTTCTTCTGTCGACCAGTCAGGATTCATAGTGTTCTTCTCTTCGACCAGTAGGATTCATAGTGTTTCTTCTGTCGACAGTAGGATTCATAGTGTTTTTTCTGTCGACCAGTCAGGATTCATAGTGTTTCTTCTGTTCGACCAGGATTCATAGTGTTTCTTCTGTCGACCAGTTTGGATCATATCGACCAGTGGATGTCGACCGATTCATAGTGTTTCTCTGTCGACCAAGGATTCATAGTGTTTCTTCTGTCGACCAGTCAGGATTCATAGTGTTTCTTCTGTCGACCGGATTCATAGTGTTTCTTCTGTCGACCAGTTAGGATTCATAGTGTTTCTTCTGTCGACCAGTTAGGATTCATAGTGTTTCTTCTGTCGACCAGTTTGGATTCATAGTGTTTCTTCTGTCGACCAGTGGATTCATAGTGTTTCTTCTGTTATTCTTCTGTCGACCAGTTAGGATTCAGTGTGTCTTCTGTCGACCAGTTAGGATTCATAGTGTTTCTTCTGTCGACCAGTTAGGATTCATAGTGTTTCTTCTGTCGACCAGTCAGGATTCATAGTGTTTCTTCTGTCGACCAGTTTGGATTCATAGTGTTTCTTCTGTCGACTAGGATTCATAGTGTTTCTTCTGTCGACCAGTTTTGGATTCATAGTGTTTTCTTCTGTCGACCAGTTAGGATTCATAGTGTTTCTTCTGTCGACCAGTCAGGAGTGTTTCTTCTGTCGACCGTTAGGATTCATAGTGTTTCTTTCTGTCGACCAGTTAGGATTCATATGTTTTTCTGTAAGGATTCATAGTGTTTCTTCTGTCGACCAGTCAGGATTCATAGTGTTTCTTTCTGTCGACCAGTTAGGATTCATAGTGTTTCTTCTGTCGACCAGTCAGGATTCATAGTGTTTCTTCTGTCGACCAGTTAGGATTCATAGTGTTTCTTCTGTCGACCAGGATTCATAGTGTTTCTTCTGTCGACCAGTTAGGATTCATAGTGTTTCTTCTGTTTCTTCTGTCGACCAGGATTCATAGTGTTTCTTCTGTCGACCAGTCAGATTCATAGTGTTCGACCATAGTGTTTCTTCTGTCGACCAGGATTCATAGTGTTTCTTCTGTCGACCAGTTTTCATAGTGTTTCTTCTGTCGACCAGTCAGGATTCATAGTGTTTCTTCTGTCGACCAGTCAGGATTCATAGTGTTTCTTCTGTCGACCAGATTCATAGTGTTTCTTCTGTCGACCGATTCATAGTGTTTCTTCTGTCGACCAGTGGATCATAGTGTTTCTTCTGTCGACCAGTGTTTCTTCTGTCGAGATTCATAGTGTTTCTTCTGTCGACAGATTCATAGTGTTTCTTCTGTCGACCAGTGATTCATAGTGTTTCTTCTTTCGACCAGTCAGGATTCATAGTGTTTCTTCTGTCGACCAGTCAGGATTCATAGTGTTTCTTCTGTCGACCAGTTAGGATTCATAGTGTTTCTTCTGTCGACCAGTTAGGATTCATAGTGTTTCTTCTGTCGACCAGTCAGGATTCATAGTGTTTTCTCTGTCGACCAGTTCAGGATTCATAGTGTTTTCTTCTGTCGACCAGTTTGGATTCATAGTGTTTCTTCTGTCGACCATATTTCGATTCATAGTGTTCTTCTGTCGACCAGTTTTGGATTCATAGTGTTTCTTCTGTCGACCAGTCAGGATTCATAGTGTTTCTTCTGTCCTGGATCAGTGGACAGGATTCATAGTGTTTCTTCTGTCGTGGATTCATAGTGTTTCTTCTGTCGACCAGTCAGGATTCATAGTGTTTTCTTCTGTCGACCAGGGATTCATAGTGTTTCTTCTGTCGTCAGGATTCATAGTGTTTCTTCTGTCGACCGTTTCTGTTTTCATAGTTTCTCTGTCGACCAGTTAGGATTCATAGTGTTTTCTTCTGTCGACCAGTCAGGATTCATAGTGTTTTTCTGTCGACCAGTTGGATTCATAGTGTTTCTTCTGTCGACCAGTAGGATTCTTCTGTCGACCAGTCAGGATTCATAGTGTTCTTCTGTCGACCAGTTGGATTCATAGTGTTTCTTCTGTCGTTAGGATTCATAGTGTTTGGATTCAAGTTCAGGATTCATTAGTGTTTCTTCTCGACCAGTTTCATAGTGTTTCTCTGTCGACCAGTTAGGATTCAGTCGACCAGGATTCATAGTGTTTCTTCTGTCACCAGTGATTCATAGTGTCTTCTGTCGACCAGTCATTCATAGTGTTTCTTCTGTTGACCAGTTGGATTCGTAGTGTTTCTCTGTCGACCAGTCAGGATTAACAGTGTTTCTTCTGTCGACTAGTCAGGATTCATAGTGTTCCTCCTTTCGACCATTTAGGATTCATCGTGTTTCTGCTGTCGACCAGTTAGGATTTCATAGTGTTTCTTCTGTCGACCAGTCAGGATTCATAGTGTTTCTTCTGTCGACCAGTCAGGATTCATAGTGTTTCTTCTGTCGACCAGTTAGGATTCATAGTGTTTCTTCTGTCGACCAGTCAGGATTCATAGTGTTTCTTTCTGTTAGGATCATAGTTTTTCTTCTGTCGACCAGTTAGGATTCGTTTCTCTGTCGACCAGGATTCATAGTGTTTCTTCTGTCGACCAGTCAGGATTCATAGTTGTTTCTTCTGTCGACCAGTTAGGTTCATATTCTGTCGACCAGTCAGGATTCTGTTTCTTCTGTCGACCAGTTAGGATTCATAGTGTTTCTCTTCTGTCGACCAGTCAGGATTCATAGTTTTCTTTTGTCGACCAGTCAGGATTCATAGTGTTTCTTCTGTCGACCAGTTGGATTCATAGTGTTTCTTTCTGTCGACCAGTCAGGATTCATAGTGTTTCTTCTGTCGGATTCATAGTGTTTCTTCTGTCGACCAGTTAGGATTCATAGTGTTTCTTCTGTCGACCAGTTAGGATTCATAGTGTTTCTTTCTCGACCAGTTTGGATCATAGTGTTTCTTCTGTCGACCAGTTTAGGATAGTGTTTCTTCTGTCGACCAGTTTGGATTCATAGTGTTTCTTCTGTCGACCAAGTTAGGATTCATAGTGTTTCTTTCTTGTCGACGTTTCATACTGTCGACCAGTTAGGATTCATAGTGTTTCTTCTGTCGACCAGTTTGGATTCATATGTCGACCTTCTGTTTTCTTCTGTCGACCAGAGGTTCATAGTGTTCTCTTCTGTCAGTTCTCGTCGACCAGTTAGGATTCATAGTGTTTCTTCTGTCGACAGTTTGGATTCATAGGTTTCTTCTGTCGACCAGTTAGGATTCATAGTGTTTCTTCTGTCGACCAGTTGGATTCATAGTGTTTTCTTCTGTCGACCAGTCAGGATTCATAGTGTTTCTTTCTGTCGACCAGGATTCATAGTGTTTTCTTCTGTCGACCATTTAGGATTCATAGTGTTTCTTCTGTCGACCATTTTAGGATTCATCAGTTTCTTCTGTCGACCAGTTAGGATTCATAGTGTTTCTTCTGTCGACCAGTAGGATTCATAGTGTTTTTCTTCGACCAGTCAGGATTCATAGGTTTTCTTTCTGTCGACCAGTCAGGATTCATAGTGTTTTTTGTCCAGTTCAGGATTCATAGTGTTTTCTTCTGTCGACCAGTTCAGGATTCATAGTGTTTCTTCTGTCGACCAAGTCAGGAGTGTTTCTTCTGTCGACCTATTCATAGTGTTTCTTCTGTCGACCAGTGGATCATTCATAGTGTTTCTCTGTCGACCAGTCAGGATTCATAGTGTTTCTTCTGTCGACCAGTTTGGATTCATAGTGTTTTCTTCTGTCGACCAGTAGGATTCATAGTGTTTCTTCTGTCGACCAGTTCAGGATTCATAGTGTTTTCTTCTGTCGACCAGTTTGGATTCATAGTTTCTTCTGTCGGGATTCATAGTGTTTCTTCTGCGACCAGTAGGATTCATAGTCGACCAGTTTGGATTCATAGTGTTTCTTCTGTCGCCAGTCAGGATTCATAGTGTTCTTCTGTCGACCAGTCAGATTCATAGTTTCTTCTGTCGACCATGGATTCATAGTGTTTCTTCTGTCGACCGATTCATAGTGTTCTTCTGTCGACCAGTCAGGATTCATAGTGTTTCTTCTGTCGACCGTCAGGTTCATAGTGTTTCTTCTGTCGACCAGTTTTGGATTCATAGTGTTTCTTTCTGTCGACCAGTTAGGATTCATAGTGTTTCTTCTGTCGACCAGTCAGGAATTCATAGTGTTTCTTCTGTCGACCAGTCAGGATTCATAGTGTTTCTTCTGTCGACCAGTTAGGATTCATAGTGTTTCTTCTGTCGACCAGTCAGGATTCATAGTGTTTCTTCTGTCGACCAGTTTGGATTCATAGTGTTTCTTCTGTCGACCATGAGTTCATAGTGTTTCTTCTGTCGACCAGTTGGATTCATAGTGTTTCTAGTGTTTCTTTCGACCAGTCAGGATTCATAGTGTTTCTTCTGTCGACCAGTCAGGATTCATAGTGTTTCTTCTGTCGACCCAGTCAGGATTCATAGTGTTTCTTCTGTCGACCAGTCAGGATTCATAGGTGTTCTTCTGTCGACCAGTCAGGATTCATAGTGTTTCTTCTGTTCGACCAGTCAGGATTCATAGTGGTTCTTCATAGGCTGTCGACCCAGTGTTTCTTCTGTCGAGTTTTCAGGATTTCTCTTCTGTCGACCAGTTAGGATTCATAGTGTTTTTCTGTCGACCAGTTAGGATTCATAGTGTTTCTTCTGTCGACCAGTCAGGTCATAGTGTTTCTTCTGTCGATTTCATAGTGTTTCTTCTGTCGACCAGTCAGGATTCATAGTGTTTCTTTCTGTCGACCAGTCAGGATTCATAGTGTTTCCTTCTGTCGACCAGTCAGGATTTCATAGTGTTTCTTCTGTCGACCAGTTACGGATTCATAGTGTTCTTCTGTCGACCAGTTAGGATTACATAGTGTTTCTTCTGTCGACAGTTAGGATCATAGTGTTTCTTCTGCTCGACCAGTCAGGATTTCATATGTGTTCTTCTGTCGCCAATCAGGATGCATAGTGTTTCTGCTGTCGACCAGGTCAGGATCCATAGGTTTCTTCCTGCTCGGA
>NW_020872873.1:853748-861248 GCF_003789085.1 Penaeus vannamei
CTATATAATCTCATCTGCCATTTCTTCACCCTCAATCTCCCCTCACCTTCCCTCTTTCCTTATCGCCCCTTTCACCTCTTCCCTAATCTCCTCCCCACCGCTTTCGCCACCCTCAATTAATAAGCAGGGGAGCGAGGCTTCCCCCCCCCTCCCTCCCCCAACCTTCATCCCTCTCCGCCTCTCCTTCCCTTTTCTTTCTTTCGCTGCCTCTTCCTCTTCGTTTTCTTTCTTTCTCTTTCTCTTCGCTTCTCTGTCTTTCTCTGCTTCTCCCTCTTCCCTTATCTTTCTTTCGCTGTCTCTTCCTCTTTTCCTTCTTGCTTTATCTTTCCTCTCCACACACCTCTCTCTCTCTCTCTTCTCTCTCTCTCTCTCTCTCTCTCTCTCCTCTCTCTCTCTCTCTCTCTCTCCTCTTTCTCTCTCTCTCTCTCTCTCTCTCTCTCTCTCTCTCTTCTCTCTCTCTCTTCTCTCTCTTCTCTCTCTCTCTCTCTCTCTCTCGCTCTCCTCCCAACCCCTCCTTTCCCCCTTGTCCCTTTTCTCCTCTCCCTCTTTATCTATAAATATTCCGTCTATATCTATAGATACATCAATTCTTCAGAATCCGTTTTCGAGGCAGGCAAGGTTGTCGGGATGCAATTTCACGAAGACAAGGGAATAAAGGCAAGATGGATGACGAAGGAGAGCCGGACAAAAATGCGGATAGATGGATGGATCTTGTGCGGATAAATGACAGCTTAATGGGGTATTGATTATTGTGATAAGAGGAAGCTGCGGGGGCTAGGAAGGGGGATGGGATGGGGGGAGGGGGGGGATGGTGATTGGATGGGTAGGTCGGTGGGTGGAGAGGTAGATGGATAGTGGGACGGCTCGGCGGCGGATAGGTGGGTGGATAGATGAGTGGATAGGTGGGTGGAGGATGAAGGAAGAATAGGTGGGGCGAGAGAGAGAGAGAGGAGAGAGAGAGAGAGAGAGAGAGAGAGAGAGAGAGAGAGAGAGAGAGAGAGAGAGAGAGAGAGAGAAGAGAGAGAGAGAGAGAGAGAGAGAGACAGAGAGACAGAGAGAGACAGAGAGAGAGAAGAAGAGACAGAGAGAGAGAGACAGAGAGAGACAAAGAGAGAGAGAGACAGAGAGAGAGAGAGAGAGACGACCGAGGAAGAGCGGGCCATTACGAAAATAATAATTACGGGGTAGGACAGGAAGGGAAAAGGTGACGAAAGGGGTGAGGATAGTAGGGGGGGGGGGAGTAAAAAAGGAATGCCAAAAAAAAAAAAAAAAATAGACAGATGCCACATTCAAAATTATGCGGACACTATTTTTTCACTATTCTTTATTTTTTCACTGGAAGGGAAACGTAGTAGAACAGAACAAACACCTAAAGTAGTGAAACGCCATATTTTACAATGTGACAAACAACGAAATAATTTTACAAAGGGAATGAGCTCGTGCATCGCTAATTGTACAGAGCTTCTGATTTTTATGTACAGTCCCCCTCTAAAAAAAAATAAATAATAATGAAAAAAGAATAAATAAATAAAAAAAATCTGCTGGGACAAACATTTAGAGGAAATAGCCTTCTATTTTGCATATCTCCCCCCCTTAACTTTAGCACCCACCAAGAAAAAATTAATGATATAAAAAAAAAGCTCCCCTCATTAGCACGAACATCCCCCTAGCTCCCCCCCCCCTCCCTCTCAAAAATCCCTTTCCGACTCCACCTACCTAATACCCCCCCCCCAACTCCAAAACAAAAAACACAAATAAAAACAATAATAAAGAAAAGAAAGAGAGAAAGATACAGAGAGAGGGAGGGAGTAGAGAGAGAGAGAGAGAGAGAGAGAGAGAGAGAGAGAGCAGAGAGAGAGAGAGAGAGAGAGAGAGAGAGAGAGAGAGAGAGAGAGAGAGAGAGAGAGAGAGAGACAGAGACATAAAAAGGTAAGAAAAAAACAAAACGAACTCACCTCCTACTTTGACTAACCCCCTTCCCCTCCTCCCTCCTACACCCTCTTACCCCCCCACAAAAAAAGAAACGAAAACAACCCCCCTACCCCCACCCACCCACCCCCAAAACCCCACCCAACAACCCCCGCCCCACCACCACCACCAAAAAAAAAAAAAAAAAAAAAAAAAGAATGACGAGCTGCCGCGAATTCGTCCGCCTTGCACTCGCCGGCTTCATAATTGCTTCCTCTCCCGGCATACAGATAAGCCGCCGCGATCCCAGGTTGCTGATGAGAGAATGGCCGAAGACGGGGGGGGGGGGGGGGGGGGGGCTTTCGTCCGCAGATTTCGCTAATGTGTCGTCTGTCTCATATTCCCCGTTTCGGATCCTTTCCTCGTGTTTTTTTTTTGTTTTTTTTTCTTTTTCGATTTTTTTTTCCTCTCTCTTTTTCCTTTCTTTTTCTTCTTCGCTTTCTTCGTTATCGCCCTCTTTCTCAGGATCTTGTTTCCCCCTTTTCTTCTTTCTATTTCTTGTATAGATCCTTTCTTCTCTAATTGCCTTCTTCTCCCTCTTCCTCCTCCTTCCTCTATTCTTCCTCTGCCTCTTCTTCTCCTTCTCTTCTCCTCCTACCCTATTCTTCCTCTGCCTCTTCATCTCCTCTTTCTTCTCCTTCTCTCCCATCTCCTTCTCCTCTTCATCATATTTTTTATCCTCCTCTTCCTTCATCACTCTCCCCTTCCTCCTACTCTACCTCCTCTTTTTTTTTTTTTTCTTGATTAAAAAATAAAAAGTAAATCGATGGAACGGTTAGTCTATCACACAATGAACAGATACGTATACTTGAATAAATTAATAGATAAAAAAAAAAAATATAGATAGACAGGCAGATAGATATGCATACATATACAAATACATACACATATATATGTATACGTATATGTATACATATATATAAATATATATATATATGTGTGTGTGTGTGTGTGTGTGTGTGTGTGTGTGTGTGTGTGTGTGTGTGTGTGTGTGTGTGTGTGTGTGTGTGTGTGTGTGTGTGTGTGTGTTGTGTGTGTGTGTGTGTGTGTGTGTATATATGCTATTTATGTGTATCTATTTATGTATGTATCTATCTATCTATGAGTGTGTGCGTGTGTGTGTGTGTGTGTGTGTGTGTGTGTGTGTGTGTGTGTGTGTGTGTGTGTGTGTGTGTGTGTGTGTGTGTGTGTGTGTGTGTGTGTTGTGTGTGTGTGTGTGTGTTTGTAGATAGATAATACATACATAGCACACACACACACACACACACACACACACACACACACACACACACACACACACACACACACACACACACACACACATATATATATATATATATATATATATATATATATATATATATATTATATATATATATATATATATACTGCATACATACATATGCGGTGTGCCATTCATTTATTTATATTTCCAGCGAGGGGATGTGTCCATGTGCACGTGGCGTTTGTTTATTGTGACGGGGCTGATGCCGAAGAGCAGGGTGACGAAGTAAATTAAAAAGGGGGAAAGCGTGAAATGGGATCCAGGGGGGGGTGGGGGGTGAAAGAGGGTCCAGGGGGGTGGGGGGTGAAAGAGGGGACACCGTTAACGCCTGGAGGGGGAGGTGGGGCGGGGGAGGAGGAGAGCAGGGGGGAGGGCGGGAGGGGGTGTAGACACGAGCCTAGGACATCGCTGAAAGGCGAGGCTGACGTCCAGGTTCAATAAGGTTCAGAATCGTGTGCGAGCCTGTACCCTTGGCATCATGCACTGCCCCGCGTTATCGCTTGCTCGGGTCGTCGATGCAAGTGATGATGATGAATCGATATGAATTGGTTGATTGACATGCGCCGTTGATGCCGGCTGCTGACATGTCGATACTGACGGTTGACATGTTAATGCCGACTGTTGACATGTTGATACTGACTGCTAATATCTTTATGCCGACTGCTGACTACTGTTGACCGTCTGCTGACATGTTGTTGATGTCGACTGCTGACATGTTGATGTCTGCTGACTGACTGATACTGATTATTGACATGTTGATGCCGACTGTTGACATGCTGTTAGTGCTAACTGCTGACATGTTGATATCAACTGTTGAATCATGCTCCAGATGCCCACTGTTGTCACGCGCCGTTGGTGGTTGACAGCGCCTGTTAACCTCTGCCGTTGATGCCCCGTTGGACACGCGCCGTTTCTGCCGCCCGTTGGCCGCCCACCCCACGCGCGCCCGCCCGTGCTTTCGGGACCACGTGTGGACATGCTTAATAAGCTCCCGTTGCAGCCTCGCATACTGTCACCGCCGATGTTGCAGGCTGTGGCAGGCAGCGTCCATACCTGCGGCAGCGCTGTCATGCCAGTCAATACCGTGCTGTGCCGTGCCATGTCCCCGTGATGCTTCCGTGCCAGGCTATGCAACGGGCCCCCCCCCCAAAAAAAAAAAAATGATTATCATATCGACAGCTGGTAATGCAATGACACAGCTGAAAGAATGTCACACACGGCTCTTCTCTATCCATACCGGCCGCATCCTGCCCGGCGCCCATTGATTTATTGGCACGTCCTGAAACGGTAAGCTTTTATAGATATTTCAGGGCCCAGCGCTGGTCAAATCAGTGCCAATTACCTGGGGATTTATGCTCCATAAAGACCAATGCTACTGAATGTTCATAAATTGAACGCCCAGCAATAAGCTTCAACTCGTTTTACTTGACTATCATTAGTTGAATGATCATGGCCTTTGGGGGGGGGGGTCAGTCACAACTTCACGACACCGCACTAAAGAAACGAAATAAAATAAAATCGTAAGTGCAAAACCCGCGACTTTCGAGTAAGACTTGTACTTCTTCAGGAAGGTACAAGTTTTATTAAGATTCATAGCTTCAGCCCCGTCTCGCGTGCGTAAAGACCTCAGCTGAAGCAAGACGAGAGTATAAAAAAAAAAAAAAAAAAAAAAAAAACATTTAGCAAATATCGCTAGGTAGTGTTTGTCTTATGAACACAGCTTCCCATACCGTATACACAAAACGTTTCTTACAGTATACATCAAACTTTTCTTACAGTATATATAAAATGTTTCTTACAGTATACACAAAACGTTTCTTTCGTTACTGGAGCATGCTGGTTACTTATCATTTCACCCACCACGTATCTTTATTCCTTTAATTTCGTTCACAATACACATAACACGTACTTACCGCGTGCAGAAATCCTTACACTTTCGCCAATACACATCCAAAGCTATTTTCCGCCTTATGGACCGTTGCTAATCACCAAAATACCTCCTGATGTCGACTCAGCTAATGAACTATGCACGATACAATCAAAAGTCAATTGTTCATTCTTTGCCGCGCTGAATTGTTCATGGCCGATTGCCGGCTGATGAGTAACGGTGAACAATTAAAATAACATTCTCAACTCGAGTCTACAAATAGCCTGTGGATTGCTATGTAATCACCATGGAGGATTGATGCGTATAAATCCTACATCTACACTTCCCACGCCATAATCTCTGTAGCGATTTCTTTTTTATAGTTAATCTGCATCTTCTATAAATAGTTTAAGGATTATCCGAACGCCACCTTTTAATAGCCGGTCAACGATAGAGAAGGTAGATAAGTGAAAACTGTAATAAATCCGGTGTAGAGAGGCGGAATCGGATTAATAAATAAATAAACAAACAAATAAATAAAGAATAAACCAAAAAATAGATAATTTAATAAATGAAAAAAAAAAGCATAACATAAATCGGAAGAGCAACAGACCTCCGAGGCGAAGGCGTAATCGGGGCCCGATCGGCGCCGCCCCCACCCCCACCCCCACCCCCCCCCCCCCCTCGCACCTCCGTCACGCCCGGGGCAAACACCTTCCCAGCCTTGATGCCAGCTGCCTTGATGGCCGGAGGTGAGGCGCTTGATGGCACCAGCGCCCGCCAGGCCCCGGCGGCGGGCGCTCCTGGCCCTCGCTGGCACTGGGTCCCGGGCTGATGCCTGCGCCGCACTCCGCTCCCGGCCCATAAAAGCGGCGCCTTAAGATGAGGCCGCCCAACCCCGCCGCTGATGGGCCGGGAACGCGTCGTGTCGGTGCCACTTAGAGCACGGAGGCGCATAAAAGCTGGCGTTCCTTCGCAGCCATTGTCATAAAGCCGGCACTCACGGCAGCCTCCGCATTACTCCTATCACTCGTCGCGCCTCCTCCTCCCCTCCTCCCCTCCCCCCCCCCCCCGCCTGCACTTTACCCACTAAACAACCCCAACCCCCTCCTCCCTCTCCCCCTTCTCCCCCCACCCAGGCCTGCACTTTACCCACCAAACAACCCCCCCTCCCTCTCTCCCCCTTCCCCGCCTGTACTTTACCCACCAAACAACCCCAACCCCACCCCTCCCCTCTCCCCAACCCAGCCTGCACTTTACCCACCAAACAACCCCAACCCCCCCCCTTCCTCCCACCCCTTCCTCCAACCCTCCCCCCGCGCGCACTTTCCCCACCAAACAACCCACCCCCCACCCCCAATCCCCTCTACCCCCCCCCCACCCCCTCCTCAATCACACACCTACGCCCCTCCTAATCCAACCCCGCCCACGGATGCAGAATGCCCCGGGGCGAATCAAACGGCCTGGGCGAAGGAAATTAACCTGGAAATCCATATTTATGTTGACGGCTGATTTTTTTTTTTTTTTTTTTTTACTATTTCATTCCTCTGTCATTTAGTTTGTTTTTTTTTCTTTAGCGTTATATCTAGGCCTATCTATTTATATTTATCTGTTTATAAATACGTGTGTGTGTTTGAGCGTTTGTTGTGCGTGTGCGTGTGTGCGTTTGCGTGTGCGTTGTGTGCGTGAGTTTGTTGTGCGTGTGTGTGTTTGCTGTGCGTGTGCGTGAGCGTTTGCTGCGTGTGCGTGTGTGTGTGCGTGAGCGTTTGCGTGTGTGTGTGCGTGAGCGTGCGTGTGCGAGTGGGTGTGTGCATAAACACATACCTTGCCTCCACTTTTATCCTTTATCTGCTTTAAAGCACACCAAAAGCAGCCAGCAAGACCCCGCCATCCCACCAGCTGCAGAGCCACCACCCTCAGGAGCCAGCCGCCCTTCGCCGCCCCCAACCCTTCGTATCCCAGCCAAAGGGAAACGAGGCGACCGCACGCCCCTTAACAAAACTCGTGGGCGGGAGTGAGGGTGAGGGCGAGGCTGTGTGAGGTGAGGGCGATGAGTGAGGGCGAGGGCTTTGTGAGGGCGAGAGGGCAGAGGTGAAGGCTGAGGGCGGGTGGCGAGAGTGAGGGCTGAGGCGAGGGCGGGGGCGGGGGGCGGGGCGGCGTTCGCACTCACAAAAGTCTCGCTGTGAAATGGGGTCCTTTACAGCCTGCTATGAACGGACGCCTCGACTCAGGGCCCGAGTGCAGCGGTAGCCCAAGGGTGAAGGAGGGGGGAAGGGGAAGGGGAGGGGGAGTGAGAGAGGGGAGATGTACAAAAAAAAGGGAGAGGGACGCCGGGAAAGGGAGAAAATGGAGAGAGAGAGAGAGAGAGGAGAGAGAGAGA
>NW_020872873.1:866248-883748 GCF_003789085.1 Penaeus vannamei
GGTAGTTGGTATAGGTAAGGGGGGGGATTGGGATTGGATTAGAGAAGGTAGGCTTGGAAAACGTGAGGCTAAGGCGAAGGGGGGGGGGGAGGGAGGGGGAGGTAATAGCCTTTTTCTTCGTGTTCCAAAAAAAGAAAAAAAAAAAAATCAATTAAAGAGGATGAAGATTATCATCAAATGTCTTGAGATGCTGAGTCTTTTTTTTTTCTTCTTTCTTTTTTTTTCTTTATGATGAGTGGATCACATTATGTTTTTTCTCGGTCCTTTTCCTATCTCGTTTCCCCAACGTCCGTTTTCCTTTCCATTTCTTCCCTCTCTCCTCCTCTCCTTCTCCCCTCTCTCCTCCTCTCTCTCTTTCTCTCTCTCTCTCTTTTCAGACTAGAGAGAGAGAGAGAGAGAGAGAGAGAGAGAGAGAGAGAGAGAGAGAGAGAGAGAGAGAGAGAGAGAGAGAGAGAGAGAGAGAGAGAGAGAGAGAGAAGAGAGAGAAGGGAGAGAGAGGGAGAGAGAGGGAGGAGAAAGAGAAAGAAGAAAAGAAGAGAGAAGAAGAAGGCGAAGGAGAAGAGAGACATAGAAACCTGAGGAGAAAGGTAGGGCGAGAATGGAAGAAAGAGCGAGAGAGGAGAGGGGAGGGAGAGAGAGGGGGAAGGTGAGGAGAGAGGGAGAGGCATTAATCCGATGTTTTGATAGGACTGGCAGGGAGAAAAGGGAGTAATCCCGTGCCATAGAGGGCGTTGCTGCGAGGGCGTGCGTTGGAGGGCGGAGGGGCGGGGAATACACAATAATTCCGTAGGGTTTACCTGCCTGATTGATTCCCCGACTGGAGGAGATGGAAAAACAGGGTCGGTTTTCGAGCTAAGAATGGTGGGGGAGAGGGGGCGCGGGAAGGGGAAGGAAAGTGGGAGCGGGCGGGGGAAGGAAGGGGGAAGGAAGGGGGGCGCGGGTGGGAGAAGGAAGGGAAGTGCGGGGGGGGAAGGGAAGGGGGTCGGGCGGGGGAAGAAAGGGGGGCGCGGCGGGAGGAGGAGATGAGGGTAAAAGGCGACTATTCACCAAATAGATAAAAAAAATAGATAATCAATTATTTTTCCACACAGATAAACACACCCGTACTTAACTTGTACATATATATGTAAAAACACATTCATACGATTACATGTCAAGTCACATACATATTGGCACATTCATAAATTAGTACACACGTACATACAACACGAACCTACTTCACATTATCATGATAATTACAATTAATAATGACAACAATAATACAACGTGATAATTAAATTAAATAACAACAATAAGAAAAGCGTGATAATTACACTTAATAATGACAACAATAATAATAACACAATAATAATGACAACAGAACAGCAACAAGAAAAAATGGATAAGAAC
Source organism: Penaeus vannamei (assembly GCF_003789085.1). NCBI lineage: Eukaryota > Metazoa > Arthropoda > Malacostraca > Decapoda > Penaeidae > Penaeus > Penaeus vannamei. The sequence goes on from NW_020872873.1 coordinate 867,638, forward strand.
AATTATTTGTAAAAAAATAGTATGAACATTTGTCTTCTGGAATTTTGCAATCCATACTGATAGTGCCATACCTGCAAATGACCCTGAGGGCATTGATTTTAACCTAGCATAACCTAAAATGATAATAATGATGAAAATGATGATGTTGATGGGGATGGTGGCGGTGTTGATGATAACGATGAAATAATGATAACGATGATAACGATAATAACGATAATAATAATAATGATAATGATGATAACGATAATAACGATGATAATGATGATAACGATGATAACGATAATGATAATATTGATGATAATGATGGTGATGATGATGATGAGGTACCAGCGAATTACATAAATGTAATACAGAAAATTGTCTTCAATAGTTATACATATTTTTTCCTGAATATGTATAACTAATCATGATAATAATAATAAGAATAAAAATCATGATAAACATATGAAATAATAAAAACAAAAATATTACCAAATAACAGCAATATAATAATAATAATAATAATTATTATTAAAATAATAATAATAATAATATAGGTGGTGGTGGTGGTGGTGGTGGTGTGGTGGTGGTGGTGGGGTGGTGGTGGTGGTGGTTGGTGGTGGTGGTGGTGTGGTGGTGTGGTGGTGGTGGTGTGGTGGTGGTGGTGGTGGGTGTGGTTGGTGGTGTGGTGGTGGTGGTTGTGGTGGTGGTGGTGGTGGGTGTGGTGGTGGTGGTGGTGGTGCGTTGGGTTCGCTCTGTTTTTTTTGCGTCATTGGTGGCTTTGTCTTACTGTTGTTGTTGCTGTTGTTTTTTTGCGTCGTTGGTGGTGTTGCGAGTGCGCCTTTGTGTCTATTTATTCATTTATTTATGTATTTATTCATTTACCTATCTGTCTGTCTGATTATATTTCTATCTATCTATCTATCTATCGATCTATCTCTCAATCTATCTATCCATCTATCAGTCAATCAATCAGTCTACTTCTCAATCTATCCATCTATCAACCAATCAATCAATAAGTCAAATCAATCTCAATCAATCTATCTATCCATCTATCTATCCGCCGCGATTCCCTCTGCCCCGCCCACCTGACCGCCTGCCCTCACGAAGCCGCCGAATCGTCCAGGACAGAACACTTTTCTCCCCCTAATGCCTCAAGACGAGTGCTGTTCCGATTGCAATTTCTGTTCGGGCGGCCAGAGTGGCATGACTCGCTGATGAACGAACACTTAGGGAGTATTTGACAACTGCCAATTCGGATGGACGAATCGTGAGTGGGATTTTGGCCGGTTGGTGTATTTTCGGTCGCGGGGGCGGTTTCGAAAACAAGTGGAAGGGCGTGAGGAACAAGCATAGGAGCGCGCGTGTGCACGCATATATACGTGTGTGTGTGTGTGTGTGTGTGTGTGTGTGTGTGTGTGTGTGTGTGTGTTGTGTGTGTGTGTGTGTGTGTGTGTGTGGTGTGTGTGTGTGTGTGTGTGTGTGTGTGTGTGTGTTGTGTGTGTGTGTGTGTGTGTGTGTGTGTGTGTGTGTGTGTGTGTGTGCGTGCGCGTGCGTGTGTAATATATATGTATGTATGTATGTGTGTATGTATGTCTATATATATATATATATATATATATATATATATAATATATATATATTTACATTACTACATATATGTATATATACATACGCACACACACACACATACATATATATATAATATATATATATATATATATATATATATATATATATATATATATATATATATATATTATATATGTATATATATACTTATACATATCTATGTATCGTATGTAGTCTAATTTCATTACACGTAAGCGAAAAATGGGGCGCCGTCCGTAGAGTTATCACGTGGACTTGCTCTGTAAATCAATGACGCAATACATTTGCATACCGAGTTACAGATGCAGCTATATATACAACTATACATAATTCCTTCTGTGCTTATGGGACGCAGGACAATTTCCATATGACATTGCCATCTGGTTTTAGGGGCCTGTCCTTCACTTCTACGTTATGGCATCGAAATCCTTAGTTAGATGCGGACATATAGGCATTCAGACTGAGGTATATAAATATATAGATTGGCAGATACAAAGACAGATAACGAAACAGATAATGTGCATATAAAGAAAGTTAACAAATGTATATCTCGTTTCTGATGGAGATATGAATACAGAATGTATTAGCAATCAAAGCGGAAAACAATGATTTATCGGGAAAGACATTTAAGTAAAAAAGGAATCTATTAGCCCTTCTCAAAAAAAAAAAAAAAAAAAAAAAAAAAAAAGTGAGAGAGAGAGAATGAATAGACGGAAAATAAAATCTGAGAAAGAGATAAAAACAGATTCTGTATATTTACGATGCAGCATATATTAGATTAGATAAATCTGCTCATAAGAATATCTAAATAATTCATGGCGCTGAACGAAGACTGTGGAGCCTCGAACTCTGTGTCTTTTCCTTTCAACTCTTTTCTCTGTCTTTAAATCTTTTTTCTCTTCTTTAATCTTTTCTCTGTTCTTTAATTCTTTTTTCTCTCTTCTCTCCTACTCTTTTTTCCTCCCTTCCGTCCCTTTTTCCTTTTTCTTTTCCATCTCCCTCTCATCCGCTTTCCCTTCCCTTCCCCTTCCCCTCCCCCCATCCCAACTCCCCCCCCACCAGTGCCTCTCCACCCCCCCCCCCAGCTCTCCCTCTGTCATACCTCAATCTCCTTTTTCCCATTGTCTGGCTCGCCCTTTTTCGCTTTTGCTTTTACTCTTGCTCTCTCTCTCTTCATCTTTCTCTGTCTCACTCTCTCATTCTCAATCTCATTCCCTCTCTCACACCCTCTCCCTTCCCTATTTTACTTTCTCCTCTCTCTCTTCTTCTTACTCTCTGTCTCCTCTCTCACACTCTCCTTCCCTCTCCCTCACCCACTCCCTCTCACACCCTTTCCTCTCTCATTCACTCTCCATCTCTATCTTCTCCATCTCTATTTCCATCTCATCTCTTTCTCCATCTCCCTCACACTCCCCCATTTTCATCCCTTCTCCTCCCTCACCTCTCCCTCACCCTCTCTCTCTCTCTCTCTCAGCCATCCAAGGGGGATGCTGCCTTATCTCGCAACCTCCGTCTTTTAATAAACTTTCGCCGCAGCATCTCCCGCGTTGGCACGAGGGAAGCCGGGCAACGGATGGCGACACTTTTAACCGATGTGTAACCCCGGGGAAAGGGCAGCCGCTTCACACAACATCCGCATCGGCTCGCGTCAGCTCCGTCGGCTCTTGGAGTTTCTCATCGCTCTGGCTTGTGAGTGATGCATTTGTGTGTGTTATTGTGTGTGTGTGTGCATTGTGTGTGCGTGTGTGTTTGTGTGCTTGTGTGTTTTGTGTTGCGTGTGTGTTTGTGTGTTTGTTGTGTTGTGTGTGCCTGTGTGCTTGTGTGTTGTGTGTGCCTGGTATGTTTCTGTGTGCTTGTGTATTTGAGTCTGTGTGCGAGTGTGCATGCGTGGACATAAACACGCATACCATACCTGCACATATCCACATGCACCACCCCTCTACGTATAGGACGAAGACAAGAAGGCAAGCTCGCAAGAAGAGCTAATGCGTCCCTTCCCCCCAACCCCCCTCCCCCCCCCAGCCCCTAGCCCTCCTACCCCGGCCCCCTTTGTTAGCACAATGCCTTGCCCGGCCTGCCCTCTCAACCCCCCCCCCCCCGCCCGTGCCCGCTTCCTCCACACCACAGAGCGCAGAGCGAGAAGAAATCCTATTACTGAAGTTCAGCGAGAGAAAACAACTGAAGCGCTAGGAGTGTTGATGTTTGTGAACAACCCGCTCTTCATCTTGCTTGACCTACTTCGCTCCCAGCTGCCTTGTTTACTTTATTTACTCGGCGGCAACTCACAACGCGGATGGGAGAGGGGGGGAGGGGAAGGAGAGAGGAGAGGAGGAGGAGGAAGAGAGAGAGGGCGGGGGGGGGGGGGGTCACCCTCGCATTGTTTCCTCAAAGAACTTCGTGTTTCTGAAGGAAGTGGCGTTTTCTCTTTGGCTATCAGAGCGTTGACACACATCTCGCATTCCCGACGAATTGCAAGCGGCGGCATTGCGCGTTGCCTCGCCGTTGCACAAGCCCACCCGCACTCCGATTCCCCCCCCCCTGCCTACGCCCGCCCTAATCATCAATATTCACGAATCCATTCCAACCACTATAGGCATAATTACATCAATATTCACGAATCTATTCTAATCACTATAGGCATAATTCCATCGCTTTTTTCCAATGCATCGACTTTATTACATCACATATTCATCAATTAAACCTCCTGCGTGTGGATACCTAACAATCCATCTAAAAGCTTTGTTTTTTCCCCCTCCGGGCCCACACTTTCCCCCCAAATAGATAAAATTAGCTGTACGACAAAGAGAGAAAACAGAGATATCATTAAATATATAACAAAGTAAATAGAATAACAGAAAATTAAACTACAGATACACAAGAAGTCAAAAAATACACCAAAGACCAAATAAATAAAGATAAAAGATATATATACCAGTAAATGGGTTAAATAAAAGGTGTCATTTCTCACCGCTTGCGACTGTAAGAAGCACAGACGACGAACCCAGAAACTTTCTCAACTAATATGGATCCATTTATCTTTTTCTCGTTTGTTCCTCTCTTTTCCCCAATTTTTTCCTCTCTCTCTTGCGTTATTTTTTCTTTTCGTTTTTTTTCCTTCCTGTCTATCATTTCCTCTTACATTAAGGATTCATGTTTTTTTCTTGACTGAATGCGTATAATTGTAGAACTATGAGTGAGTGAGTGTAAGAGAGAATGTGAGTGGGGTGAGTGAATGAGTGAGTGAGTGGCTGACTGACTGACTGAATGAATGAATGAATGAATGAATGAGAGAGTGAGTGACTAAGAGATTGAAGTGAGTGAGTGAGTGACTAAGAGATTGAATGACTGAATGACAGACTGAATGGATGAATAATGAATGAATGATGAGTGACTGAGTGATGACTAAAAGATGAATGAGTGAGTGAATAAGTGAGAGAGTGAATGAATGAGCAAGTGAGTGGGTGAGTGAAACTGAGAGTGAATGAAGTGAATGAATGAGTGGTGAGTGAGTGAGTGGGTGAAATGAGTGAGTGAGTGAATGAGTGGATAAATGAGTGAGCGAATGAGATACAGTGATTAGGTGAGTAAGTTATTGTTTGGGTGGGTCGGTACATAGAAGAGTAGGTAGGGGGTTGGGTTCTAAGTGGGTAGATCGGGTAGGTGGGTGGGTGGGCAACATATATGTAGATAAACAGATAAATAGATTGGTAAGTAAATAGATAAATATGACAAAAAATCGCCCAATCGCCCAACCTCCCATACCCCCCACCCCCGACCTTCCCCACCACCTAATCCTTCCCCCACCCACCCTAACTTCCCCCCTCCCCCCCCTCCCTCCATCCCCAACCTCCACCCCCCCCTCCCATCCCCCAACCTCCACCCTCCCTTCCATCCTCCAACCTTCCCCCCTCCCCCCAAGCGCAGAGACAAGTGACCGCCCCACACACACCCCTGCGCGCGAACAGTCCAAATTGGCGACTCGAATAGCGACTCGAAGTGGACGCGGGTTGACCCAGGCGCGGAGGTCCTCGGAGGCGGACCCCGTGTGACCGGCGGGAGAGGTTGCGAGGCATAACGGGGGGGGGGGGGAGGTGAAAGGAGGAGGCAAGGGGAGAGAGGAGGAGAGGAGGAGAGGGGGAGGGGAAGGGGAAGGAGAAGGGGAGGAGGGGGGAAAGGAGGAGGAAAGGGAGGGGAAGGGGAAGGGAGGGAAGGGAGAGGGGGAGGGGAAAGGGAAAGGAGAGGGAGGAGGAAGGGGGGAGGGGAGAGAGGGGGGAAGAGGAGAGGAGAGGGAAAGGAGAGGGGGAGGGGAGGGGGGGGGAGTCCGACCCCTTTGAATCGCCTCCCATTGACGGCTGTCGGGTAAACAGTCTGCAATTTCCATCCACACAACGCCGCGGCGATGTTTCACGCGTGGGGGGGCGGGGTGGGGGGGTCCACATTCTCCGAGATCTTACCTCTGGGATTTTTTTTTTCATCTGGAGGAGGTTGGGAGAGGGGGGGATGGGAAGGGGGAGGGAGAGGTAGGGAGGTGGGTAGGTCGGAGGGGAGGGGGAGGGTGGGGGAGGTAGGAGGTGGAGAGTGGGAAAGGGGAGAAGGAGTTGGGGGGGGAGGGAGGAGAGAAGGAAGGGGAAAGGAATGGGAGAGTAAGGGAGGGAGGATGTGGAGAGGGAGAGAAAGTGAGGAGTGAAAAAAAAAAGAAAAGGGAGGGAGAAGAAGGGAGAAGGGGTTATGGAAACGAAAGGAAGAGAGGGAAAGAGAAAAGGAAGGAGAGAAGGAGGAGAAGGATAGAAAGGGAAGGCAGAGATAATGGGAGGCGAAGAGGAGGTGGGACGTTTGATGTAATGGGCGGGCGGAGAGCTCCTGGCCCCAACATGCGCATTACAAAGTTACTCAGCTACTCTAGCTTCCTCCCCCCCTCCTTCTCCCTCCCTCTCCCTCCCCTCCCCCTCTCCTCACCTCCCCCCCCCCTCCCCTCCCTCTTCCACTCACCTTTCCTCTTCCCCACTCGCTCTTCTTCTCTCTCTCTTTCCTTCCCCTCATCCTCGCCCTCCCCTTTGCTCTTCTCCCCGTTTGTCTCTCCGCTAATTGCATTTCGGGAACATTCTCTGCATTTTCAGACGGGAGAATGGCAATGAAGAATAAAGGTATACACATACAATACAGATACATATCACTATTACTTAGACGTAAATGCATAGACAGATATACGCGTACACGCACACGGACGTGCACACACGCAACACATACACATACATACATATGTGTGTGTGTGTGTGTGTGTGTGTGTGTGTGTGTGTGTGTGTGTGTGTGTTGTGTGTGTGTGTGTGTGTGTGTGTGTGTGTGTGTGTGGTGTGTGTGTGTGTGTGGTGTGCCTAATCGACAGACAGACAAAAGGAAGAGAGAAAGGGGAAGGAGAGAGATGAAACGAGACGACAGAGAAGGAGACAGACAGGAGAGAGAGAGAGAGAGAGAGAGAGAGAGAGAGAGAGAGAGAGAGAGAGGAGAGAGAGGGAGAAGAGAGAGAGAGAGAGAGAGAGAGAGACAGAGAGAGAGAGAGCAGAGACAGAGCGAGAGAGAGAGCGAGAGAGCGAGAGAGGAGAGACCGAGGAGACCGAGAAACAGAGAACCGAGAGAGAAACCGAGAGACCCGACCCGAGAGACCGAGAGAGCCAGAGAGACCCGAGAGCGAGCCGATACTGAATAGACCGTGCCGAGTCGGTCCATTAATCAAGGGCGGCGCAGGGAGCCAAAGGGAGGACGACGCGCGGAACACAACCTCACAGTGCCAGTGCAGTGCCGTTCGTGCGCTCCGAGGGCGGGCCACGCGAGGGGACAAGGGGGGATGGGGGGGACAGGAGGGGACGGGGGTGGGGGGTGGGGGGGCTGATACAGTCTCCAGCGGCGTGAATGAGAATGGAAATGTGATTGATAACACGGCCCTGGCTGTAGCTTGATGCTAAAGTTGTAGTTGCAGCTAGAGTTGTAGTTACAGCTTGAATTGTAGAGTAAGCAGCTAGAGCTGTTGTTAGCTAGAAGCTAGAGCTGTTGTTACAGCTAGATTGCTAAGCTGTTGTTACAGCTAGAGTTGTTAGCTTGTTTTGTTGTTTGCTAAGCAGTACTAGCTAGTGTTGTAGTTGCAGCTAGAGTTGTAGTTGCAGCTAGAGCTGTAGATGCTGCTAGAGTTGTAGTTTAGAGTTGTAGTTGCCAGAGTTGTAGCTAGAGTTGTAGTTGAAGCTAGAGTTGTAGGTATCTCTGAGTAAAACTGATGTGACTGATTTAACACACTTTTACTGCACTTTGAATAATAGCTGACACTAAAGACCGATTAGGACTGACACCATGGACCTTCAGTGTTTCCTCTGGCACTGACACTAAGCACCAAGTTGACACCGAAAGAGACAAGAAAAATAGATTTTTCTGTGCACTGACTTAAGCCGAGACAGAAACCGAGACTAGCATAAAAGGCGAGCTGGAGGTCGCCTTCAAGACATCCCCCCCCCCCCTCCTCGTACAAAGGAGCCCCTACAAGATCTTAATTATAGGGTCTACATAACGCTCGCACTCCCCCCCCCCCTCCCCCCTTCTCTTACCTACTCCCATCCGATCTGCCGATACCTTGACGACCACTCCATCCCTCATAATATCATACGTACAATTCACACACATCACACACAATCACACACACGCACACACACACACACACACACACACACACACACACACACACACACACACACACACACACACACACACACACACCACACACACACACACACACAACGCAACACACGCACACACACACACACACACACACACACAGACTCAAGAAAACTTCATCCCACAGCCCACTCCGAGGCCATCTTCCCTCTGCCCACCCTGAAGCTCATCTTTGCTCAGCCCACCTTCCCTTCGCCCACCTCGAGCCTCCCTTCCTTCTACAAACCTCAGGTCCATATTTTTTTTTTTTTATAGCTCACGTAGAACCTTTTTCCCAGCCCATCTTTCCTCTGTCCATCTTCAGTACGTTTCCCCCTAGCCACCCGAGCCCACCTTTCCTCGGCACGTCTCGAGAAAACTTTCCCTCAACCCACCTCGAACTCACCAGTCCTCAGCCCACCTCGCCCACCTCCCACCTCCTTTCCTCAACCCAGCTCGAGCCCACCAATCCTCAGCCCACCTCGAACCCCACTTTTCCTCAACCACCTCCACCAATCCCCAGCCCACCTCGAACCCCCACTTCCACTCAACCCACCTCGAACCACCAATCCTCAGCCCACCCTCGAACCCCACTTTCCCTCAACCCCACTCGACCCCCAGCCCAACCTCGAGCCACCAGCCAGCCCACCTCGAACCCCACTCTCCCTCAACCCACTCGAACTTCCCCAGCCCACCTCGAACCCACTTTCCACTCAACCCACCTCGAAACTCACCAATCCTCTGAACCCCACTTTCCCTCAACCCACCTCGAACCCCACTTTCCTCAACCCACCTCGAACCCCACTTTCCCTCAACCCACCTCGAACCCCACTTTCCACTCAACCCACCTCGACTTTCCCTCACCCACTCGTCACCTCCTGCCCACCTCGTCCCTCTCAACCCACCTTGAACCTCACTTTCTCTCAACCCACCTCGAGCCCACCGTCTCTGAGCCCACTCCCAAAACCAGCCCACCGACGACGTCCTTCGTGGCCCGTTCTTTTCGGCCTCTATTCTCTCTCTGTGTTCGCCGGATTACAGAGCTCCGGTTTATCTAATAAATCCCCCGCCCGCCTGTCTGTCTGTCTGTCTGTCTACGTGCCTCCTGTCTATTTGTTGCCTCCATTTGTCAGGCTGTCGGCGGCCTCCTCCTCTGGCACTGAAATAGATAATTAGATGGTCTACTTGGTCTGTGCTTCGCTACTTATGGATATTTTTTTTTTTTCTCTCCTTTTCCTAGTTGTCCTTGGGTTTTTGTATTCCATTTTTTTTTTTTTTTTTTTTTTGAGGGGGGACTTACTTATCTTTTTAGTTGTCTTATTTCTGGGTGTGTTTCTATAATCTTTCCAGGACAGTAGCTCCACCAGCTCATTTTTCCTCGCTTGATTATACAACCATGTAACATGAAATTATCGTAGTCTACTCTCAGTTGTTTCGTAAGCAAATGAGCTGTTTGCTTTTCGAACCATCCATCTCAGCTGTTTACCATCCCTTGAATCTCTCAAACCACCCATTAAACTAAAACATCAATCCTCCCATTTAATTATCTATTGCTCATCACACCCAGACTACCCATCTATCTACCATCATAAACATTTCATTGCCTTTTTTTACGCACTCCCTCATCAGCCAGCTTGACATATCGCCCGTCTGTCCGTCTATATAATAACCTCCAGTGACCCATTTTTCAGGCTCAACCCCCCCCCTCCCCCCCCTTTTCCTTCTCCCAGGGCTGACTTCGAAGGCATGAGGGAAGTGCGGGTGTAACGTGGCGTGGTGTGGCGCAGGATGGGATGCGATGTCTGGGGTGTTACTGTTGGCTCCTCTGTCCCTAGACGTTTCTGGGTCTGGGTCTCTCAGTCTCTTGGTTTCTTGGTTCTCTCCTTTCTGTCTGTCTGTCTCTCTCTCTGTCTCTCTCTCTCTCTCTCTCGAGTTGTTGCTTACATTTTTTCTCCCGTGAGTGTGTGTACGTCCGTCCGTGTGTGCGTGTATGTGTATGCGTGTGCGTGTTATAATTCATCCGTGTGGCTTAGGCGCGAGTGTTATTATGGTTATTACCCTTTCCTTGGTTACCGAGGATGCTGCTGTTTTTTCTGCGGGTTATTGTGAGCATAGCTTTTCATAATACTCTTCCTCCCGTCTTTTTTCTTCCTTTTTTCGCGATGGTGCAGTCTCTTTGTTGTCACTGCAGACATTGCAGGATCTTTTTGTCAACATGTGTACTGCAATAATTTCTGGGTGCTCTTTTTTTTCGTGCTGCCACATCCATTCGCATGTCACTGGCATTTTTTGCTGCTGTTGCTTTTTTCGACATTTGTTCCCATTGCCATACTTAATACGGACATGATCCCCTAGATAGAAAGGGGTAAAAATGTTAATGTGTGTGTGTGTGTGTGTGTGTGTGTGTGTGTGTGTGTGTGTGTGTGTGTGTGTGTGTGTGTGTGTGTGTGTGTGTGTGTGTGTGTGTGTGTGTGTGTGTGTGCCGCATGTGATCCTCTCACTCTGTACCCAAATTACATTAATTTTTCGGTTAAAATACAATAACCACTTTGTTCAGTTACCCACCCTTGGTTTATCTTATTTTCGTTTGTTCCTTAAGCCTTAGCTTTCGCATCCTATTTAGACCCTCATTTAGGAAGAAGCGGACAGGAAGAGAGGACACAGGGAAAGTGATGGAAAGGGAAGAGAAGGAGAGGAGGAGGATGGACGGAGAGCCAAAATTGACGGTGACCATGGAAACGGAGACAGAAGCGTGAAGGGAAAAAATAGAAAGAGGGAGAGGAAGATGGAGGAATGGGGAGAAAGAGAGGAAGAACAAAAGTACAGGAGATAGAAACGGAGAAGGAAGAAGAAGGCTAAAACAGAGAGAGAAAGGGACACTGAACCAAGGAAAATAATGAAGCAGGAAACAGAAAGGAAGCGAGAATAAAGAGAGAGGGTGGACCAAACAAACGAGAAGCAGAAAGGGGGGTTGAAGAGGAGGCAGATAAAGAAAGAGAGAAATAGAGAGGAGGAAGAGAGACAACGAAAGGGAGCGAGAAAGATTGAAAAGAGACTGAAAGAAGAATGAAATGAAGAGATAGAAAGGGGAAAGAAACAACGAAAGGGAGCGAAAAAGATGAAAAGAGACTGAAAAGAAAATGAAATGAAGAGGCCGAAGGGCAGAGAGACAACGAGAGGAAGAGAGAAAGACGAAAAGAGAACGAGAGAAAAACCCAAAAGAGGAGCGAATGTGGAGAGACATCGAAAAAAAGTGAGCACGACATCCGCAAACGGTTGCCGAGAAGTTTAATGGCATTGCAGTACAAGTTGCGAAATGATTCTTATCGCAGAATCGTAAAGATGAAAGATAAAAGTGATATAAACTCTGCAAAGAGCGTAGTACGAGAGAGAGAGAGAGAGAGAGAGAGAGAGAGAGAGAGTTAGAGAGAGGGAGAGAGAGAGAGAGAGAGAGGAGAGCGAGGAAGGAGGAGGAGAGGGAGAGAGAGAGAGGGGGGTTAGAAATGGAGAAAGAGAAAGGAGAGGGGGGAGGGAGAAGGGAGAGAAGAGAGAGAGAGAGAGAGAGAGGAGAGAGAGAGAGAGAGAGAGAGAGAGAGAGAGAGAGAGAGAGAGAGAGAGAGAGAGAGAGAGAGATTGAAAGACCAGTAAAGAAAGAGTGGAAGAATAGAGAACGAGGTAAACAGAGAGAAAGAGAAAAGAAGAGAAAAAGACATAAATGCCTCATGGCTTCCCAGAATCCAACCAGCGACTCACCTGACCAGATCACTTTGGGTCAAAACGAAAGTCGGAAATGTCAGCACACAGACCTGGATCTGGCAAATATTTATTACGTGTAAACAGAACAAAACCAAAGTCGAAATGTCAGTTTATCACAGTCCCACTGGCCACCGGCGAATAAACTAACCTTTTGCACTGTTTGGAAACCCGGGATAAAAAGGCTCTTGATTATTCCCACTGAGTCACTGTGCAAGTCCCTCGTCATGCAGAGTGCCTGTGTCCATGCACTCCGCTGTGCCATTCCCCAGGACGGCTGAGCATGACAAGAGTGAGGGCCGCTTCCCTCTCTCTCTTTCCTCCCCAACAGAGCTTCCTTTTCTCCCTTTTCTCTCTCTTTCCTCCCCAACAGAGCTTCCTTTTCTCCCTTTTCTCTCTCTTTCCTCCCCAACAGAGCTTCCTTTTCTCGCTTTCACCCCTTCCTTTCCCCACCCTGTCTCGCTCTCCCCTTCCTTCCCCACCCTGCTTCGCTCTCCCCCTCATCATCTTCACCCTGCCTCATTCTCCCCTTCCTCGCCCTTCCCCCGCTACTCCTTCCCTTTTTTCCCTTCCTCTGCTCTGCTTCTTCCCCTTCCCTCTCTCCCCATGCCTCCTTTCCCTGCCCCTTTTTACTCCTTAACCTCCTTCCGCAACCTATCCTCCCTTTTCCATCTACCCTTCCCTTGGACATTCCTGCCCCCTCCCTTCCTTCCCTAACCCCTCTCCCCGTCCCCGTCCCCTCTCCTCTCTCGTCCCCTCTCCTTACAGTCCCCTCCTTCCCTTCCCATCTACCCCATTCCTTCCCCCTCCCCTCCCCTCTCCCCTTCCCCTCTCCCCTTCCCTTCCCCTTTTCCCCTCCCCTTCCCCTTCCCCTCTCCCTACTCCTTCCCCTTCCCCTTCCCCTCCCTCCCCTCCCCCCCAGTCCTATAATCCCAGACATCAGAGGGGACACAACAGCCAATCCCGCTTCCTGCTCCCAAACAACCAATTACAGCGCGGGAATCAAATGGCCAATCACATCCCGCGCGCCAGCGTATCCAATCTGGCGAAGGCAACACATACACTTTGAGCAATACCCACTCCTCCGCCCACCCGCCCACCCGCCCACCCGCCCGCTGAACCACCTCCTCGCCGCCCGCCCGCCCGTCCGCTGAACGACCTCCTCGCCCACCGCCCACCCGTCCGCTGAACGACCTCCCGCCCATCCGCCCACCCATCCGCTGAACCACCTCCGCCCACCGTCCGCTGAACCACCTCCCCGCCTACCACCCATCTTTCCATGAAACCACCTCTCCGCCCACCCAGCTACCCACCCATCCACCCACCTTCCACTTAACCACTTCCCCGCCCGCCCACTCACCCACTTTCCACGAAACTACTCCCCGCCCACCCACCCCATCCAATCCGCACCCATCCATGAAACTACCTCCCCGCCCACCCGCTCAGCATTCAGCAGGCCCCGCCCGCAGCCTGCCGCCCTTCTGTGTTTCCTTACCTATTTTCTTCGCCGGCTCCCCCCCTCCCCACCCACCCCAGCCACCCTTCCTCCCCCTCCTCCTCGTACCCCCCAGTAACACCCTTCCTCCCTCCCCCTCCTCGTTCTCCACCCCCACCCCCAGCAACACCCTCCCCTTCCTCCCCCTCCTCGTCCCCCCTCCCCCCTACCCACCCACCCCACGCCCCGGAAGAAAGCAGAGCGAATAAAAGCGAGAGAGAGAGAGAGACAGACTTGGGCGCTGGTGCGGGCGGCGACGCCGAGCACGCGGGAGGGCGTGGGCGTGGGCGTGGGCGGGGTGAATGGACAAAAGTGAAATGCGCTGGCCGAGGAGGTGGAGACAGGTGGAGCGATGTGGCAGTTTGTTCCAAGGGGCCGATAACTGCCGGTCTCATTAACCGAGTTAATATCATTACAGTTAATGCCTGGACTCGACGTCGCTCGTTAAGGCAGCGGAGGGTGGCGCGAGGGGAGGAGAGGAGAAGGGGAAGGAGGCGAGGGGAGGAGAGAAGGGGAAAGGAGCGAGGCGGAGGGGGAAGGAGAAGAAAGAGGCGAGGGAAGAGAGGAGAAGGAGAAAGAGGCGAGGGGAGGAGAGGAGAAGGAGAAAGAGGCGAGGGGAGGAGAGGAGAAGGGGAAGGAGAGAAGGAAAAAGAGCAAGGCGACGAAAGTGTGTATGTATGAGAGATATAGACAGATAGATAGACAGAGAGGGTGGGGGGGGGGAGGGAGGGAGGGAAGAGGAGAGAGGGAGAAAGGGAGAGACAGAGAGACAGAAAGACAGATAGACAGAAGACAAAAGACAGACAAAGACAGACAAAAAACAGACAGAAAAGAGACAGAGACAGAGAAAAGAGACACGCTACCACCAACACTCACCCGCCGCAGCACACGATACACAACCACATACCATCACCCCTGCAGCGCGCGAGGAACAAGATCTGCACACAGCTGAACAGAACCCTCGCGAACCGCTGTATCCTCCGCAACGGACATATCTCATGCTTACACTAAATGGCTTCACCCAGCGCCGTAATGGGGAAATACCTTCGCAACCGGACCGAGCCTCTCTCTGTCACGGTTAAATAATGTTTACGTTCTGTGCACATCGGGCGTGGGTTCAAGGACACATGATTGCATCTAAGAAGAAGAAAAAAATAAAATAAAACTACTACGTGAAAGTACAATAGAAGTTCCTTGTAAAATGAACCATTGAACAAACATAAACGAATAAAAAAAATAAAAATAAAAATAAATAAATAAAACTACTACGTGAAAGTACAACAGAAGTTCCTTGTAAAATGAACCATTGAACAAACATAAACGAATCAAAAAAAAAATAAAAAATAAAATAAAATAAAACTACTACGTGAAAGTACAATAGAAGTTCCTTGTAAATTGAACCATTGAACAAACATAAACGAATAAAAAATAAAAAAAATAAAATAAAATAAAACTACTACGTGAAAGTACAATAGAAGTTCCTTGTAAAATGAACCATTGAACAAACATAAACGAATAAAAAATAAAAATAAATAAATAAAACTACTACGTGAAAGAACAACAGAAGTTCCTTGTAAAATGAACCATTGAACAAACATAAACGAATCATAAAAAAAAAATAAAAAAAAAATAAAATAAAATAAAACTACTACGTGAAAGTACAATAGAAGTTCCTTGTAAAATGAACCATTGAACAAACATAAACGAATAAAAAAAATAAAAAAATAAAAACTACTACGTGAAAGTACAACAGAAGTTCCTTGTAAAATGAACCATTGAACAAACAAACGAATCATAAAAAAAATAAAAAAAAATAAAATAAAATAAAACTACTACGTGAAAGTACAATAGAAGTTCCTTGTAAAATGAACCATTGAACAAACAACGAATCAAAAAAATAAAAAAATTAAAAAATAAAAATAAAAATAAAACTACTACGTGAAAGTACAACAGAAGTTCCAAGTAAAATGAACCATTGAACAAACATAAACGAAAAATAAATAAATAAATAAAATAAACAATAAAACTACTACGTGAAAGTACAATAGAAGTTCCAAGTAAAATGAACCATTGAACAAACATAACCGAATCGGAATCGGAATCGGTGTCAAGTTCATTTTGCCTTCGACCGGAAATACGAAAATGTGTGTTCTTTTCGACCGGAAATACGAAAACATGTGTTCTTCTTCGCGTGTCCCGTTGCCAGATAACGATCGTGACATTTCCGTATTGAAAATCTGGCAATGGTACTATTCAGACTCTCTCTCGAACCACGGACGACCTGACGTGGTTCTTTGTATAACTTAAACCAATAAATCCACGTTGCAAATTGTCCAGAAAGAACGCGTTCTCGAAAGACAGGGCATTAGCAAAAAAAAAAAAAAAAAAAAAAAAAAAAAAAAAAAAATATATATATATATATATATATATAAATATATATATATATAATATATATATATATATATATGTGTGTGTGTGTGTGTGTGTGAAAAAACATGTGAAAGAAATAAAAATGAAAACAAAGACTTTCAAGAAGCCCAAGTGATAACTAACACAAAGTCGATTAAAAGATAATGA
>NW_020872873.1:888748-901248 GCF_003789085.1 Penaeus vannamei
GAGAGACAGAAGGAACAAAGCAAAGAAAAGAAAGGAACCAACTCGGCGTCAAAGGCCCCTCCCTCTCCCCTCCCCCTCACCCTCCCTCACAGACACAACCCCCGAAGTCCAAAAGAAGAGAGAGAGAGAGAGAAAGAGAGCGAAGGAAGAGAAAGAGATGAGAGGGAGAAATGGAGATAGAGAGAAGAGGGAGAACGAGAGAGAGAGAGAAAAAGAGAAAGAGAGAGAGAGAAGAACAAAAAGAAAGAGAGAGAAACAAGAGAAAGAGAGAGGAAAGGGAGAGAGAGAGAAGAGTGGGAGAAAGGGAAGAGATAGATAGAGAGAGACAGACAGACAGAGAGAGAGAGAGAGACCTCGAGACCTAGAGACCTACAGGTGCCCCTTGACGCCGCCGCCGCCGCCACCACCGCCACCACCACACCACCACCACCACCACCGCCACCCCACCGTCCGCCACAAGCCCCTCACCTCTACCCACCGCGCCACCAAGCCCCTCGCCCCACCCCCACCGTCGCCACCAAGCCCCCTCACCCCTTCACCCCCCACACCGTCGCCACCAAGCCCCCTCACCCCCACCTCTACCCTCACCCCACCGTCGCCACCAAGCCCCCTCACCCCACCATCACCGTCGCTACCAAGCCCCCCCACCCCACCGTGGCCACAAAACCCCCTCACCCCACCGTTCCTCAGCGTCGCCAACACCGCACGCAACCTGCCTCTCCGAGTGACGTGGACATTACGCCTAGGCTCGGGGCGGCTTCGGACTCCTACTATACGGCTCGGGACTCCAATTCCTCCGTACGCACTCGTTGTTGGCACTCGGCTGGAGGCCACACGCTCGGCTGCCTCGCAATATGTGGATGGCCTGGGTAGCAGCCGCGTCGTGTGGCGGGGCTAGGCCTCCAAGAGCTATTTTGATATATATGTTTTCTCTGTCTCTCTGTCTGTGTCTTTCTTTCTTTTTTCTTTCTTTCTCTCTCTCTCTGTAGTCTCTCTCTCTCTCTCTCTCTCTCTCTCTCTCTCTCTCTCTCTCTCTCTCCTCTCTCTCTCTCTCTCTCTCTCTCTTCTCTCTCTCTCTTCTCTCTTTCTCTTCTCTCTTTCTCTTTCTTCTCTTTCCTCTTCTCTAACTCCCCTCTCTCCCTCTCTCTCCTCTCTCTTCTCTAACTCCCTCTCTCCCTCTCTCCCCTCTCTCTCTTCTCTCTCTCTCTCTCTCTTTCGCCGAAATGGGGACGGGGGGGGGGGATCTGGATACGCCTGGGGGTTAATATCAAGGATGGTTGGTTTGCAGGTGTAAGTGTAGGTGTATAGGTATGTAGGATGGGTAGGTAGGTAGGCCATGAGGGAGTGGTAGGTATGGTAGGTGGGTGGGTGGGGCTGTGGCTGGGTAGGTAAGTAGGTTACGAGGTAGGTAGGTAGGAGGAGGGTAAGGTGGGTGTTAGGGAGTATGAGGTAATGGGTGGGTAGGTAGGCAATGGAAGAATCTGGTATACTTGGGTGTGTATATCAAGTTTGGTAAGTAGGCATAGGTAGGCAAGAAGGGAGAGAGAGGGAGGGGAGCGGTAGGTAGGTAGTAGGGTAGGCAGATGGGTAGAAAGGTAGGTAGGTAGTTCAGTTAGGTACTACCTATTTAGGTAAGTAGGTAGTAAGTAGGGTAGACAGGTGCATAGGTAGATAGGCAAGAAAGTAGGGCAAGTAGGGAGGGAGGAAGGTAGGTAGTTCAGTAGGTAAGTAGTAAGTAGTGGGTAGGTAGGTAGCAAAGAACGTCGGTAAGAAGGTGGGTAGGTAGGTAAAAAGACAGACTGCAGCAAGGATATATAGAAATACACACACACATAAACACATAAAACACACCACACACACCACACACACACACACACACACACACACACACACACACACACACACACCACACACACACACACACACACACATACAAACATCACTATATAATATATATAATATATATATATATATATAATTATATATATAAAGGCAAAAAAGATAGATATAGATGTATATATGTAGAGTGAGAGAGGAGACATGTATCTAATGTATGTATGTATGTTGTATGTATTTATGTTATGTATGCTATGTATGAGTACGTTGTGTGGCGGGGCGGCTGGATGCTATAGTATCTATACCATATAATATATATATGTATGTATGTTTGTTTTCTTTGTAGTATGGATGAGAGGAGAGGGAGAGAGCGGCAAGCGAGAGAGGGAGCAGAGACGGGAGAGATGGGGCAGAGAGCTAGACGAGAGAGCGCAGCAGAAGGAAGAGAGAGAGAGAGAGAGCAGATGAGATGCAGAGAGAGAAGAGATGAGAGAGAGAGAGAGACGAGAGAGAGAGAGAGAGAGAGAGAAAGAGAGAATGTGTTAATGTACATTTATGTTTTAGTGTATGCTGAAAATGTTTAAGTGAGAATGAATAAATTCACATGGCAAAACGTTTTAAAACTCTTAGCTAAAAAATCTTGCGCTAAGAAATTATTAATTCTCTTTCATATTTTTATCACCAAATGTCACAATGAGCACTATATAGCTACATGACACAGACAAAAAGACAGAGGGAGAGACACAGAAAGCGAGAGAGATACAGATAGATACATACCTGTATCTACGTATTAGAAGTAGATATACATTACATACATATATATATATATAATATATATATATATATATATATATATATAATATAATATGTGTGTGTGTTGTGTGTGTGTGTGTATATAATATATAATACACACACATACATATACATATACATATGGAAAGAGAGAAAAAACAGAGAAAAAGAATGAGCGAGAAGAGAGAGCAGAGAGAGAGAGAGAGAGAGAGAGAGAAAGAGAGAGAAAGAGAAAGAGAGAGAGAGAGAGAGAAGAGACAGAGAAAAGAGAAGAGAAGAGAGAGATGAAAGAAAGAGACAGAAAGATAGAGACAGAAAGATAGAGACAGAGACAGAGAAAGATAGAGACAGAGAAAGATAGAGACAGAGAAAGATAGAGACAGAGAAAGATAGAGACAGACAGACAAAGACAAACCCACCCACATACAGACACAAACAAAAAACAAACACACCCACAAGCAGACCCGAGCTGGCCATGCCCCGTCCGAGTGGCCAACACGGCGGCGCGACCCGGCCTGACCTCTCCCCGTCGTGGCTGCGAGCGCTTCCGGGTCCTCCAGTTGCCGCCGCCTGCATGATTGACCAGCGGCGCAGCGCCCCGGAATTCTGCAGGCGGCGGATCTGGCAGACACGACTCTTCGGGACCTCTGCTTGCGAGGGGCGTGGTGGGGGGGGGAGGGGAGGGGGAGGGGGGAAGGAGAGGAGATTGGGAGGGGAAAGGGAAGGGGGTCAAGGGAGTGGGACGGGCGGGTCAAGGGAGAGGGGGGAGGAAGGGGGGTCAAGGATGTGGGGGAGGGAAAGGTCAAGGAGAAGGGAGGGAAGGGGGTCAAGGGCTGGGAGGGAAGGAGTCAAGGAGAGGTCATGGGAATGAGGTGGAGGGAAGGGGGCTGGGGGTCAAGGAGGAGGGGCGGAAGTCAAGGAGAGTCATGGAATGAGAGGGGAAGGGGGCTGGGGGCGTGGGGGCTGGTGTGTGGGTCGTGGAAGGGTGTAGGAGGAAGATTATGGGAGGTAATGGGGTAGGAGGGTCAGAGAAAGGGAGTGGGGGTCATGGGAAAAAGGAGGAGGAGAGGGTAGGGGGGGGCATGGGAAAGAGTAGGAACTAGGGGAACACGGAAAAGAGGAGGGGGTCATGGGAGGAGGGGCAGGGGAGGTCAACGGAGATCGGTCCGCACTGCGATAGTTCCTTCTGTTCTTCCCGACCCCCCACTTTACCCCCCCCGTACCCCGTTACCCCCCACCCCCCTCCGCCGAACGATCATGCCAAATATCTGATCAAAGTACCGCTTCATTTAGGCTTCATTAGTTCACAGTGTTCATAAAAATCCAATTTCGAGACGTTAATTGTACACCAATTTTTTATCCTTCCTGACCCGCTAACACCTAACTATCCCCAATTAAATATCTTAATAGACAAATTACCCAATTAAATATCTTAATAGAAGAATTGCCCAATTAAATATCTTAATAGAAGAATTACCCAATTAAATATCTTAATAGAAGAATTACCCAATTAAATATCTTAAAGAAGAAATTACCCCAATTAAATATCTAATAGAAAGAATTACCCAATTAAATATCTTAATAGAAGAATTACCCAATTAAATATCTTAACAGAAGAATTACCCAATTAAATATCTTAATAGAAGAATTACCCAATTAAATATCTTAATAGAAGAATTACCCAATTAAATATCTTAATAGAAGAATTAAATTAAATATCTTAGAAGAATTACCCAATTAAATATCTTAATAGAAGAATTACCCAATTAAATATCTTAAAGAAGAATTACCCAATTAAATATCTTAATAGAAGAATTACCCAATTAAATATCTTAATAGGAAGAATTACCCAATTAAATATCTTAATAGGAAGAATTACCCAATTAAATATCTTAACAGAAGAATTACCCAATTAAATATCTTAATAGAAGAATTACCCAATTAAATATCTTTAATAGGAAGAAAATTACCCATTAATATCTTAATAGGAAGAATTACCCAATTAAATATCTTAATAGAAGAATTACCCAATTAAATATCTTAATAGAAGAATTACCCAATTAAATATCTTATAGAAGAATCCAATTAAATATCTTTTAGAAGAATTACCCAATTAAATATCTTAATAGAAGAATTACCCAATTAAATATCTTAATAGAAAGAAATTACCCAATTAAAATATCTTAATAGGAAGAATTACCCAATTAAATATCTTAATAGGAAGAATTACCAATTAAATATCTTAATAGAAGAAATTACCCATTAAATATCTTAATAGGAAGAATTACCCAATTAAATATCTTAAATAAAGAATTAATTAAATATCTTAAATAGAAGAATTACCAATTAATACAATTACCAATTAAATATCTTAATAGAAGAATTACCCAATTAAATTATCTTAATAGAGAAATTACCCAATTAATATCTTAATAGAAGAATTACCAATTAAATATCTTAATAGGAAGAATTACCCAATTAAATATCTTAATAAGGAAATACCCAATTAAATATCTAATAGAAATTACCAATAATAGGAATAATTATCCAATTAATATCTAGAATAGAATAATTACCCAATTAAATATCTTATAGGAAGAATCTAAATAAATAGGAAGAATTACCCAATTAAATATCTAATAGAAGAATTACCCAATTAAATATCTTAAATATCTTAATAGAATAATTCCACAATTAAATTATCTAATAGAAGATTACCCATTAAATATCTTAATAGGAAGAATTACCAATTAAATATCTAGTAGAAGAATTACCCCAATTAAATTTCTTATTGAGAATATACTAATTAAATATCTTAATAGAAGAATTACCAATTAAAATCTTAATAGAGAATTACAATTAAAATCTTAATAGAAGAATTACCCCAATTAAATATCTTAATTAAAATCAAATATCTTAATAGGAAGAATTACCAATTAAATATCTTAATAGGAGAATTACCAATTTAAAATCTTAATAGAAGAATTACCCAATTATCTTAAAAAGAATTTCAACCCAATTAAATATCTTAATAGAAGAATTAATATATAAATTCCCGTGATCTCGTGAATATCAAAACCAAATATTTTCCCCTCAAATTCTGAAGTAACAACGGTCACATGTAGTACTTTCCTTGCCTCATCTAAATGAATACTATGTAGATTAATAACTCCTTAAATTCCTACATTATCGCCGAATTAATAAACCTGTCCTGAAAGTTCTGGAAGCTATAGATGGTAGAAAAAATCCACAAAAAAGTATTGAAGAATAATTCCTTAATTCTCACATTATTTACTAATTAACTAAGCAAACTGCTTTTTCTTGTAGGTCACGAAGACTATAAATGACAAAAAAAATATACGCAAAAAAAGGTTATTGAAAAATGATTAATAACTTTTTTTGTTGTATTGTCTCTCTCACTCTCTCTCTCTCTCTCTCTCTCTCTCTCTCTCTCTCTCTCTCATCTCTCTCTCTCTCTCGTCTCTCTCTCTCTCTCTCACTCACACTCACTCACTCACTCACTCACTCACTCACCTCACTCACCTCACTCACTTCACTCACTCACTCACTCACTCCTCACTCACTCACTCACTCACTCACTCGCTCCTCGCATCGCTCGCTCGCTCGCTCGCTCGCTTTCTCCTTTCTTTCTTTCTTTCTCTCCTTCCTCTCTCTTTCTCTCTCTCTCTCTCTCTGCACAATGTATCGACATGGCGACCTGTTTCCCCATTCAACCTTATCATTGCAAAGTCCCGCGCGCGTTGCAAGTCCGAGTAAACACGTCATAATCGATCTCCTCCCCCTCCCCTCCCCTCCCGACGGACTGGGGGGAGGGAGGGAGAGGAGGGGGGGGCGATCCATAGGCTTAGCGGACGAGCGAGAGAGAAATCCGAATTGTCTCCGGGATGCTCGGATGCTGCAGCTCAGTCCATCTGCAGAATCTCTAGCATTAGTAATATCGGCGATGCGTGTTGGCGGGCGGGCGTGTCAGGAGTGCGGGTGGCGGGTGGCGGGGGGGGCGGAGGGGCGGAGGGTGTGTGTGTGTGTGTGTGTGTGTGGTGTGTGTGGTGTGTGTGTGTGTGTTGTGTGTGTGTGTGTGTGTGTGTGTGTGTGTGTGTGTGTGTGTGTGTGTGTGTGTGTGTGTGTGTGTGTGTGTGTGTGTGTGTGTGTGTGTGTGTGTGTGTGTGTGTGTGTGTGTGTGTGTGTGTGTGTGTGTGTGTGTGTGTGTGGGTGGGTGGGTGGGTGCGTGTGTGGTTGGGTGGGTGCGTGCGTGCGTGCGTGAGCGTGACTGAGTGCATCCGCATCTGCAGCCGCGGGCGTCCGCCTCCGCCCACGACCCCGCCGCTGGCCCGGAGCCGCGGGCGCAATAGCGTGAGAGAAACTCCTTCATTTGTAAATGGGACAATCGGGCCGAAGTCGCGGCGGGATCGTAAAAGGGTTTTAACCGAACGGCCCCGAGATCAGAACCCGAATCCAGGGTCTATTTACTATGGCTGCACAGAACGGCCTCTCCATCGGCGGGGGCGGGGTCGGCGCAGCGGAACCGGAGTAGATCTCGCGCCCTTCGCTTCTCCCCCCTCCCCTTCGCACTTCCGCCTCCTCCTCCTCCGCACCTCCTCCCCTGTACCTCTCCTTCCCCCCCCCTCCATTCCTTCTCCTCTTGCACCTCCACTTCCTCCTCCCTTTCCATTTCTTCGGCCCACGGCACTTCCTCCCTACTACCCCTGTCCTCCCTTCCTCAACCCTCCCCTATCCCTCCTCCTCCCTCTCTCACCCCTTCACTCTTCCCTCCACCGCCCCCATACCCCTCCCCTCGCCCCTCCCTTTCTCACCCTTCACCCCTTAACCCTTCCTCCTCCTCCTCCCTCGCACCTCTCCTCCCTCACCCTTCCTTACCCCCACCCCCTTCACCTTCCCTCCAAGGCCCCGTACGCCTCCTCCTCCTCCTCCTCCCTCACCCCTCACCCCCTCCTCCTCCCCCTCCCTCATCCCTACCTCCTCCTTCCCTCACCCTCGCCTCCCTCACCCTCTACTCCCACCAACTCCCCCCCCGCAACCCAGGGATTTTGGGCCATGCTTCAATGACTATCTATACACGCGACCGAAAGCCATTTGGCCTCCGGGGGGTGTGAGGAGAGAGGGGGGGGGGATGGGAGGGGGATGGGGGGGAACGGCCGGATTTTTACGACTTTGCACCAACTGCGCCAGCTCGAACGGCCGTGGGAGAGCGAGACAGCAATTTGCATGTTTCCTCGGGTCGGGTCTTCAGCGGCCAATCCCCCTCCACCCCCCGGCCGGTCGGTGACTTCGGCGATAGAATAGGAGAGGGCAGAGAGGGATGCTTAGGTCGACACTCTGTGAGGAAGGAAGGGGGTGATAAAAGTTTTCTCGCATTTTTTTTTAATCTCGATTTTCTCCCTTTCTCTCTTTCTCTCTCTCTCGCTCGATCTCTCGCTCTCGCTTCGTCCTCCTTTCTCTCTTTCTCTCTCTCTCGCTCGCTTTTCTCTCCTTTTCTCTCTTATCTTCTCTCTCTCGCTCGCTTTCTTCCTTTCTCTCTTTTCTCTCTCTCCTCGCTTTCTTCCTTTCTCTCTTTCTCCTCTCTCTCACGCCGCTAAAGCTCCAGGCTTCGCTTTCCTCCTCCTTCTCCTTCTTTTTCTTCCTCTCTCTCGCGGCTCAGCTTTCCTCCTTCTTTCTCTCCTTTTCTCTCTTCTCTTCTTCTCCCGGTCGGGCTCGCTTTTGTTCTCCTTTCTCCTTTCTCTCTCTCTTCGGTCGGATCTCGCTTCGCTTCTCTTTTCTCTCTTTCTCTTCTCTCTCTCTCGCAGGGGGCTCGTGCTTTCTCCCTTTCTCTCTTCTCATCTCTCTTCCGCTCGCTNCCATACTACATACACCCCTACCCACTCCCTACCCCCCCCCCTCTTCGCTGCCCAGCACCCTCTCCACCGCCTGGACATCCCGCCAAGACATGCCCATACCTTCATCCTCATATGGGTATCCATTTGCCCACGCGTGCCCATAAATAGCGTGCTCTAATAGGTCCTTCGCTAACAGCTGTAGTTCAAGTCGCTAGTTTGTTGAGGTTGTGAGCTCCGGGGTTGTCGTTTGAGGGTTGTAGAACGAGTAGGGGGGGAGGGGGTTCTGGTCTCTTTTCTTTTCGTTTTGTTTCTGGTTATTTTCGTTTTTTTGTTTGTTTTCTCTCTCGCACTCTCTGTCTGTCTGTCTCTCTGTCTCTCTCTCTCTCTCTCTCTCTCTCTCTCTCTCTCTCTCTCTCTCTCTCTCTCTCTCTCTCTCTCTCTCTCTCTCTCTCTCTCTCTCTCTCTCTCTCTCCTCCCTCCTTCTCCCTCTCTCCAACTCTCCCCTACACCCTCTCCTCATCCCTCTCCCTCTCCCTCCCTCTCCCCTCCTCTCTCCTCTCTCCTCTCCTCTCTCCCCCTTCTACCCTCCTCTCCTCTCTCCCCCCTCTCCAACTCTCCCCTTCACCCTCTCCCTCTCCCCTCTCCCTCCCTCCCTCCCTCTCCCTCTCCCTCTCCTCTCCCTCTCCCTCTTCCCCTCTCCCTCTCCCTCTCCCTCTCCCTCTCCCTCTCCCTCCTCTCCCTCCCCTCCCCCTCCCCGTACAAGGCGAACGGGGGCACGTCCGAAGAGCCGGCGTTCAGGGATAGCGCCCGTAGCCCCAATGGCTTCCCCCTTAGCGGTAGTTCCTCACCTCCCTTTCGTCTCCGTCCGCGGCAGAACGGTAAACTCTCCTCTTCTCTCCTCTTGTTTACCGTTCTCGCATCTCTTGCACTTACTCCTCTTTTGGCTCTTATTTTTTTTTTAACTCTTCTCGGTCTACCCTGTGGCCCCGAGAGTTTGTGAATACGTTTTAGCCATATCCAGTGTTTATTTTGAACGTACCTGCGGCCGTTCGAGGTTACCCGGGCACCCCCATGGCAGAAATCAGCTGAGCGGACCCTGAAGACCTGCGCTGATTGGTGGAGCCCCGTGCATAGTGACACACCCCCTTTCCTATTGGCTGAGGCGCGAGAGGAACACGTGATCAGTCGCTGCTCTTGCGCGTTGGGAGGCAGACCGAGCTCTCCAAGGCGCGGGCGGGGCTGCCAGACGTAGGGGCCGATGGTGGATTTTTATTAAAGGCTTTTAAATTTTGTTGATTTTATTTTCTGTTTGTTGTTATTGTTGTTATTACTGTTGTTTTGCATCTGGGTTGATGGATGAGGGCGTGGGATTGGATGTTGATGAGTGTGGGTTTGTCTGTTTTTTATTAATATTTCCTTTTTTATTATTGTTTTTCTTTCTTCGTTTTCGTTCTTGTGGTTGTGATTTCCGATTTTTTTTCTCTCTCTTCTTTCGGTTTCGTGGTTGTGAGTGACACCTGCCGGGAGGGGAGGGACATTATCGCTCGTTTTACCATCTCCTTTTCCGTTTTACTCGTATTTTCTCTTCATCTCTTCTTCCGCTTTACTCGTATTTTCTCTCATCTCTTCTTCCTTTACTCGTATTTTCTCTTCTTCTCTTCTCCGCTTTACTCGTATTTTCTCTTCGTCTCTTCTTCCGCTTTACTCGTATTTTCTCTTCTTCTCTTTCCGCTTTACTCGTATTTTCTCTTCGTCTCTTCTTCCGCTTTACTCGTATTTTCTCTTCTTCTCTTCTTCCGCTTTACTCGTATTTTCTCTTCTTCTCCTTCTCTCCTTATGCGGATTCACCTCTCCATCCGTTCTTCTTGTCCCATTCTTCTCTCCACTTCCTTCCTCCTTCCTCACATTCCCTTCATTCCGTTCCTTTCTTTCTTTAATGTTTTCCCTCAATTCTCTTTTCTACGCCTCTTTCCCATTTTTTTTTTTTTTTTACCTCTTCTCTCCTTTCGTCCCTTTCCTCTCCTTCCCTGCGTTCTTTCCCTCCATCTGCTGCTCCCTCTCTCCCTCTCCTTCCCTCTCCCTCCCTCTGCTTTTCTCTCTCTCCCTCTCCTTCCTTCTCCCTCCCTCCCTATGTTTCTCCCTCTCTCCCTCTCCTTTCTTCTCCCTCACTCGCTCTCCTTCCTACTCCCTCCCTCTGTTTTTTTTCTGTCTCCATCTCCCTCCCTCTGTTTCTCCCTCTTTCCATCTGTTTCTCCCTCCCTCCCTCTGTTTCTCCCTCTTTCCATCTGTTTCTCCCTCCTCCCTCTGTTCTCCCTTTTCCTCTGTTTCTCCCTCTTTCCCTCTCTCTCTCTCTCCCTCTCCTTCTTCTCCCTCACATTCCTCTCCTTCCTCCCTCCCTCTCTCTCTCTCTCCCTCTCCTTCCTTTCTCCCTCCGTCCCTCCCTCCCTCTGTTTCTCCCTTTTTCCCTCACTCCCTCTCCTCTCTTTTTTCCTCCCTCTTCCCTCCCTCCCTCTGTTTCTCCCTCTCTCCCTCTCCTTCCTTCTCCCTCCGTCCCTCCCTCCCTCTGTTTCTCCCTTTTTCCCTCACTCCCTCTCCTTTCTTTTCCCTCCCTCACCTTCCCTCCCTCCCTCTGTTTCTCCCTCTCTCCCTCTCCTTCCTTCTCCCTCCGTCCCTCGCGTCGCCGGTGCGGTACGACACTTTGGGCCGAGTGCCAGGCGAAGGGGAAATTTCTCGCGAGTTCCACGACGCCCGGTCAGTTCGCTTGGAAACGTAGCGTGAGGCAGACCTGCCGGGAGAGATCGCTGCTGTTCTGTGCGCGCGTGATCCAATTCTTTAT
Source organism: Penaeus vannamei (assembly GCF_003789085.1). Taxonomy (NCBI): domain Eukaryota; kingdom Metazoa; phylum Arthropoda; class Malacostraca; order Decapoda; family Penaeidae; genus Penaeus; species Penaeus vannamei. Next base: position 900,065 of record NW_020872873.1, read on the forward strand.
TTTTAAAAAATCGGAAAAAAAAGGCTTTTAAATCATATGACCACGCTCGTTGTGGTTTGTGCTCTTACTTCGAAGACACTTATAATACCTAGTAAGTGACCTTCATCCTGGATCTATTAAGTGGTGTTCAAGTGGTAGAAAAATATATATGGTGTATGGCTGGATATTATTAAATTATTCTCATAACATGTATATTTAAATGATTGTAAATAACCATGGATAGATGAGCGACAGTGTTGTTTATGTACACATATGTTTGGTATAAAAGTGATTCCATAAAAGCAACTTAAAAAAACACAAAAATAATAAAATAACAAGTAGAGAAAAAATTTTAAAAATGCGAAACACGTATTAAAGGTATTTATTTTTGTTTATTTTGACGCCAAGTTGTCAAGCTAAGTAGAAAGTGTCAAGTACCGCATCCAGGTAACAAAAAATACATTGGTTTGTGTTTCAGAAACTTATAAACATTGATTAAGAGTCTTCTGTGTAGGCCTATGTGTGTGACAGATTTTCTAATCTATCAGTTTATCTTTTTCTCTATCTGTCTGTCAGTTTATCTCTTTCTCTGTCTGTCTGTCAGTTTATCTCTTTCTGTCTATGAACTTATCTCTCTCTATCTGTCTATATGTATATCAATTTATCTCTCTATCTGTCTATATGTATATCAATTTATCCCTCTCTATCTGTCTGTCTATGTTTATTTCTCTCTGTCTATCCATCTATCTATCAAACTCTCTCTCTCTCTCTCTCTCTCTCTCTCTCTCTCTCTCTCTCTCTCTCTCTCTCTCTCTCTCTCTCTCTCTCTCTCTCTCTCTCTCTCTCTCTCTCTCTCTCTCTCTCCTCTCCTCACAAGAGAGTGAGGTTAGCGATATCGATCCCGTGGAAGCCAAACAGATAATTTCCTGACCTGAGATTCACTGCGCCGGAGTGTGACCTGGAATACACACTTGTCTGGAAGGGTGAGATCCCGAGGCGAGCTGGTGGAAAGGTTATTTGCATCGGGTGACCTGACCTCCCACCCCATGGCTTCTCCCCCATCTCCCTCCTCCCCCTCTCTTCCCTCCCTCCCTCCCTTTCCATCATCCTCTCCTCCCTTCTCTTTTCTTCCCCAAATCTATCTCTCTCTCTCTCCCTCTCCCTCCCTCCCTCCCTCCCTCCCTTCCTCCCTCCCTCCCTCTCCC
>NW_020872873.1:906248-916604 GCF_003789085.1 Penaeus vannamei
CCCCTCCTCCCCTCCTCCCCTCCTCCCCGTTTTCTCCCTCCTTCCAGCGGCGAGGGAGGAGGAGGAGGAGGAGGAGGAGGGGAGGAGGAAGACGCGGGTGTCTCCTTTTGACCGCTGTCTCTCTGGCTTTTTTTCTTGTTTCTGATTCTCTCTCTCTCTCTCTCTTCTATTTATCTATCTATCCCTCTCTACACAGCCCGAAGGACGAGTGAAAAGGAGGAAGGAAGGTAGGGAGAAGAAGGGAAGGGAGAGGAGGAGGAAGGGAAGAGGAAGAGAAAGGAAGAGGGGAAGATCGAAGAAAGAAGGAAGAAGGGGAAGAAGGAGAAGGAGAGGAGGGAGGAGGAGAAGGGAGGAAGTAGAAGGAAGAGGTGCGGATGATGAAGGAAGAGGGGGAGGGAGGAAGTAAAACGAGGATGAAGAAAAGAGGAGGAAGGATGAAGAGAGAGGGAAGAAGTAGAGGAAGAGGGGGAGGGGAGAAGTAGAAGGAGGGTGAAGGAAGAGGAGGAAGGAGGAGGGAGAGGGGAAGAAGTAGAAGGAGGAGGGGAGAGGGGGAGGAAGTAGAAGGAGGGTGAAGAAAGAGAGGAAGGAGGGGAGAGGGGGAAGAAGTGAAGGAAGAGGGGGGAGGATGAAATGAAGGAAGAGGGAGAGGGGGAGAAGTAAAAGGACGATGAAGGAGGGAGGGGAGAGGGGAGGAAGTAAAAGAGGAGGAGGAGGAAGAAGAGGAGGAAGAAGTAGAAGGAAGAGGGGGGAGGGGAGGAAGTTAAAAGGAGGAGGAAAGGATAAAGGAAGGAGGAGGGAAGGGGGAAGGAGGAGGGGAGAGATGGGGGGGGGCGAAGGCGTCTGATCCCACTCTGCTGTCGTGCTGTTCATTATCGGTGATGCAATTCGCACAATATTGCAAGCTGGCGGCCGTGGGGGGGGGGGGGAGGTGACGCTGTTCCAAGGGACGAGGACGCGGAGGAGGAGGAGAAGGAGAAGAGAAGGAGAAGGAGAAGGAGGAAGGAGGAGGAGGGGAGAGGGAGAGGAGGAGGGAAGGGAAGGAGAAGGAAGAAGAGAAGGAGAAGGGAAGGAGGAAGGAGAAGGAGAAGGAGAAGGAGGGAGGAGGAGGAGGAGGAGGAGGAGGAGGGAGAGGAGAAGGAGAAGGAGAAGGAGAAGGGAAGGGGAAGGGGAAGGGAAGGAGAAGGAGGAGAAGGAGAAGGAGAAGGAGAAGGAGAAGGAGAAGAGAAGGAGAAGGAGAAAGGAAGGAGAAGGGAAGGAAGAAGGAAAGGAGAAGAGAAGGAGAAGGAGAAGGAGAAGAGAAGGAGAAGGAGGAGAAGAGGAGAAGAAGAAAGAAGAAAGGGAAGGGGTAGAAGAAGAAGGAGAGGAAGAGACGAGAGAATGGGCAATCGGAACAGGAAAAAAGAGAGGGAAGGGTGAGAAAGGATGGAGATAAGAGAGGGTAGAAGGGAGATAGAAAGACAAGGAATAAAAACGGGAAGGGGATAAAGAAAGAGGAGAGAGAGAGAGAGAGAGAAGAGGATAGGAAGAGAGTTGAAGAGACGAGCCGATTAATTTGTCTTCATTTATGTCTGGCCACGAGGGAATGACGTCATACAGTGATAAGGGATGGGACAGAAAGATAAGATTCTTTCTTTTTCTCTCTGTCTTTCTTTTCTCCTCTCCCCTTTTTATCTCTTCTTCTTTCCCTCTTCCCTCCCTTTCCCTCTTCCTCTTTTCTTTCCTCTTTCTCTCTCTTCTCTTCCTCTGTCTTTCCCTCTTCCTTTTTTCTCTCACTCTTCCTCTTTCTCTCTCCCACTTCCTCATTCCCTCTCGCTCACTATCTGCGTCTCTGTCTATCCCCGTCTCTCACTTTATCTCTCCGTCTGGCCCTTCCTATGTTATTCCGTGTTCTCTTATCTCCCTCCTTCTTATCAGCATCCTTATCGCCCACCCGGAGATAAGAGAGATTATATAAGAGGTTAATAAAACCCGGAGAAGCTGATTTGGTCTATGTCATTTCTCCGTCGGTGTTGCTAAGTGGTCCTGTTCGCTCGGTCTGTCTCTCTGTTCTCTGTCTCTCTGTCTCTGTGTCTGTGTCTCTGTCTTTGTCTGTCTCTGTCTCTGTCTCTCTGTCTCTGTCTCTGTCTCTGTGTCTTGTCTCTGTCTTTCTTTCTCTGTCTCTGTCTCTGTCTGTCTCTGTGTCTCTGTGTCTGGGTCTCTGTCTCTCTGTCTCTGTGTCTTTGTCTCTGTCTCTGTCTCTGTCTCTGTGTCTCTGTCTCTGTGTCTCTCTCTGTGTCTGTGTTCTGTCTCTGTCTGTCTCTGTGTCTGTGTCTCTGTCTCTGTCTCTGTGTCTCGTCTCTGTCTCTGTCTCTCTGTGTCTCTCTCTGTCTCTGCTTGTCTCTGTGTCTCTCTGTCTCTCTCTGTCTCTGTCTCTGTCTCTGTCTCTGGGTCTCTGTCTCTGTGTCTCTGTCTCTCTGGTTCTGTGTCTCTGTCTCTGTCTCTGTCTCTGGGTCTCTGTCTCTGTCTCTGTGTCTGAATCTGTGTCTGTGTCTCTGTCTCTGTGTCTGTTCCGTGGCGTGGAAAGGGGGTGGGGGAAGGAGGGGAAGGTTGTTGTTGTTGTTGTTGTAGCGGGTTTTATTTTGTGAAATATGTTTTGTGTGTGTGTGTGTGTTGTGTGTGTGTGTCTTTGTTTTGAATGTTGTAGATAAGTGTGTTTGTTTTTTTATGGATGAATTATGGTTGTTTGTTATGATTATCGCTTCGTTTGTTTGTTTGTTTTGAAAAGGGGCGATGTGATTTATAGACTTCTAGTGATTTATTGAACCTTACGATTCTCAGCTGATGATCTGGTTCAGAGGCTGTTTTGTTATGATGCCAAACATGTTTTTAAAAGGAAGTAAATTCTATCACACACACCTGGATATTTCGGTTATTTTGTTTTATTATTATTATTAATTTGCATTGAATTAAGTGGATTCTGTAGGTCGTTGAAGGAGAGGTTACAGGTGTGTGGGCGTGCGTTTACAGGTGTGTGGGCGTGCGTTTACAGGTGTGTGGGCGTGCGTTGACGTGTGTGGGCGTGAAGAAAAAAAAACACATAGGTGTCTGATTCTGTTTTTTTTTTTTTTTTCATTTGGAAAAATGTTTTGTGGGTTTTTCATTTTCTTGGTAGATATTTTTGGCGGGCGTTTGTGTGTGTGTGTGTGTGTGTGTGTGTGTGTGTGTGTGTGTGTGTGTGTGTGTTGTGTGTGTGTGTGTGTGTGTGTGTGTGTGTGTGTACGTGTGTGTATGTGTACGTGTGTGTGTGTTGTTGTGTGTGTGTGTGTGTGTGTGTGTGTGTGTGTGTAAATACGTCGACATGAGGTTAATCTGCGTAAATATTTATATTCTTATTTCTTCTCATTTGGATCCAAAGATGACTTACAATATATTGAGTTCCTTACGACCTTTATCTTCGCCTTTTGGCCTTCGGGTCTAAGTTAAAAACATCGTTATGTATCTCGTCGCTTTTAATCACTAATTATGCTATTATATTTATTAGTTGTCATCACCATCGGTCACCAACACCATCATCACCACGACCGCCATCTATCATCATCATGACCACCACAACCATCACCGCCGCCGTTATTATTATCACCACCACTGCTACTGTCATTTTGCACCACCAGCCACTACTGGCATCACCACCACCCAACTATCGTCATCTTCATCACCATCACCATCAACACCACTGCCAACACTACCACGCACACCACCATCATCTTCACCACCATCATCTCACCACCATACCCTCACCACCACCACCCTCACCACCACCACTACCATCATCTTCACACCACCACCTCAACTCACCACCCACCAACCAACACCATCATCTTCACCACCACCATCATTTTCACCATCACCATCAGTTTCACCACCACTCCCCCCCTGCACCCCCTCTAAGCTCCCCCTCTCCCCCCCAGGGCCTGATGACAACCTTGATGATGCCCAGTGACTACGGCGTGGAGATGTACCTCGGCTCATCCCCGGTCCTGACCTCGGGCTACCTGGGTCAGCCCTTCATCCACGACTACTCCAGACTACCGCTACAGGCCGCGTCGCCCCCTGCCAGCCCAGCCCCCTGCAGGCCAGCCCCCTGCACACCTTCTGGGGCCACAGCGCCAACGCCAACTGCAACGCGAACTTCAGCAGCCTCAGCAACAGCAACAACAACAACAACAGCAACAGTGGTTCCTCGTCTTTGTCTTCTTCCTCTTCTTCGTCTTCCTTTTCCTCTTCCAACAACAACAACAACAACAGCTACAGCCACAGCCACAGCAGTCACTTCCCCAGCAGTTTCAGAAGCGGGGTCGACGGGGGTCCGCTGTCGGCGTCCTGCTCGTCGGAGTACAGCCAGGGACTCTTCTCCAGAAACACTTTTCGGTGAGTTCGGGCTCGGAGAAGTGGGTCGGGGTCGGGTGGGGGTGGCGGGGTGGGGAAGTCGGGGGGTAGCGGGGGTGGGAAGTCGGTGGGTGGCGGGTCGGGGTGGGGGTGGGGGAGAAGGGGTGTTATGGGAGTTATTAGGGGTAGGGGAGTGGGGTAGGCGGGGTGGGGTGGTGGTGGGAGGGGTTGGGGGAGGGGGGTGTTATGGGAGTTATTATTATTATTATCACCTTTTTTCGCTTTTGTAGCTCTTATCTTTGGTTCAAAGATAAGAGGATGGTCTGGTTTCAGATCCTAACGAAGGGGAACATTTTTATTGTCATTTTATTCAACCACGAAGCCATAAACTGGTCGTTAAACCTGACGAAGGCCTTATTATCAAATTAATATTCATTCAACCATAGACCTGTTACAAAGCCCATTACAAAAGCCAACGAAAGGTGTTTTTTAAATGAATATTCCTTCAACCAGAAACCCACAAAACCCAACGAAAGTCTTTTTTTTATTGATGTTCATTTAACCATAGACTTTATTACAAAACCCAACGTAAGGTTGTTTTTATTGATATTCAACCATAAGCCTATTACAAAAAAAACATTACAAAACCAAGCGAAGGTTTTTTTTTTATTGATATCCATTCAACCATAGCCATTAGAAAACCCATAACGAAAGGCTTTTTTTTAGATTAATATCCACGCAAAGACCCATTGCAAAACCCCATTACAAGACTTAACGATATTCTCCCCCCCTTCTTCTTCTGGCACAGGCGGGCGAGCAGTAGGCGGTCCCCCCCCAAGAAGGTGGTGGAGACGCCCACGCTCACCTTGCAGCCCATCAAGTCATGCCTCGTCGCACGCCAGGAGGACGAGTATGAGGTGAGTGTTGAGGGGACGAGGAGGAGGGTGTGAAGGTGTGAGGGAGGAGGGAAGGATGTGTGTGTTTGTGTGTGCGTGTGCGTGTGTGTCTGTGTGTGTGTGTGTGTGTGTGTGTGTTGTGTGTGTGTGTGTGTGTGTGTGTGTGTGTGTGTGTGTTGTGTGTGTGTGTGTGGTGTGGTGTGTGTGTGTGTGTGTGTGTGTGTGATATTTTGTTGTTAGAGAATAGATTTTTTTTTTTTTTTTTTTTTTTTACATCATTGACATCAACAAATCATCCATAAACCATCACCTCCCCTTATCGATCAGCCAGATATCTAATACTTCCCCTTCCCCCCTTTTCTCCCCCCCCCCCACAACCAGCAGGAGGGCGCCGTCTCGCCGACCCGGTTAAAAAAGAGAGTGGTGTTCGCCGATGACCAAGGTCGCCCGCTCACAGAAGTCCGCCTCCTCACAGAACGGTCCGACTGCCCGCCAGATGGACCGCCGACTTCCTGGAGCAGGTGAGGGGGGTGTGGGGTGGGGTGGGTGGGGGTGGGGGTGGGTGGGGTGTGGGGTGTGGGGGTGAGGGGTTGGGACGTTCTCCTCTTTGGGGTTGTTTGGGATTTTGTTGTTTAGTCTCTTCGTCTTTTCTCGTTCTTTTGTTTTCGTTTTTTCTCGTTTTAAGCAATTCCTTTTCTTTTCTTTTCTTTTCTTCTTTTTTGTTTTACTTTGTCTCCCTTTCTGTCAATCCATCTGTCATTCCATCAATGAGTGTATCAACCATTCAGTCTGTCACTCCATCTTACTATCTATCTATCTACTATCTATCTATCTACTATCTATCTATCTACTATCTATCTACTATCTATCTATCTATCTACTATCTATCTATCTATCTACTATCTATCTATCTATCTATCTATCTATCTATCTATCTATCTACTATCTATCTATCTATCTATCTATATCTATCTATCTATCTATCTATCTACTAATCTACTATCTATCTTCTACTATCTATCTATCTACTATCTATCTATCTATCTACATCTATCTACTATCTATCTATCATCTACTACTATCTATCTATCTACTAATCTATCTATCTATCTATCTATCTATCTATCTATCTATCTATCTATCTATCTATCTATCTATCTATCTATCTACTATCTATCTATCTACTATCTACTATCTATCTATCTATCTATCTATCTATCTATCTACTATCTATCTATCTACTATCTATCTATCTATCTATCTATCTATCTATCTATCTCTATCTATCTACTATCTATCTATCTATCTATCTATCTACTATCTATCTATCTATCTACTATCTATCTATCTACTATCTATCTATCTATCTACTATCTATCTATCTATCTATCTATCTATCTATCTATCTATCTATCTATCTATCTACTATACTATCTATCTTCTCTATCTATCTATCTATCTATCTATCTATCTATCTATCTATCTATCTATCTATCTATACTATCTATCTATCTATCTATCTATCTATCTAATCTATCTATCTACTATCTATCTATCTACTATCCTATCTATCTATCTATCTATCTATCTACTATCTATCTATCTACTATCTATCTATCTATCTATCTATCTATCTATCTATCTCTATCTATCTACTATCTATCTATCTACTATCTACTATCTATCTATCTATCTATCTATACTATCTATCTATCTATCTATCTACCTCATCTATCTACTATCTATCCTATCTACTATCTATCTATCTACTATCTATCTATCTATCTACTATTATCTATACTATCTGTCTATCTATCTATCTATCTATCTATCTATCTATCTATCTACTATCTATCTATCTATCTATCTATCTATCTATCTATCTACTATCTATCTATCTATCTATCTATCTATCTACTATCTATCTATCTATCTATCTATCTATCTACTATCTATCTATCTCTATCTATCTATCTACTATCTACTATCTACTATCTATCTATCTATCTATCTATCTATCTATCTATCTACTATCTATCTATCTACTATCTATCTATCTACTATCTATCTATCTATCTATCTATCTATCTATCTATCTATCTATCTATCTATCTATCTACTATCTATCTATCTACTATCTACTATCTATCTATCTATCTATCTATCTACTATCTATCTATCTACTATCTACTATCTATTATCTATCTATCTATCTATCGCGTTCGGACCCCCACTGACCACGGCTTCGTCCTCGTCTCCCCCCCAGGTGACCGGCGGCGCCAAGGCGGAGGCGCTGGCGGACCAGTGGGAGCTCGCCTTCCGCCAGCCGGCCTCGGACTACCTGGGGATGAAGGCCCGGTTAGAGACCAACAACGTCTCGCTGGAAAACGTGGTGATCAAGGAGTCCGAAGCCAGAGTCACCGGCACGGTTAAGGTGGGTTTTGAGTCTCGTTCGTGCGTTTGTTGTGCCGATTGTTTTTTTTTATTTATTTATTTTTTTTTGTAGATGTTTGTTTAATTGATGTTCAATTGTTTATTTGTCCAGTTTTTTAGTATATATCATTGCCCTTCTTTCTCTTTACGATGTTATAGGAATTTTTAGAATCTTCCCACTTTTGTTGTTATATGATTATCATCTATCTCTCTTACTGCTTTCGTTCCCCCTTTTCCCCCTTCCCCTTTCTTCTGAGACCTCTGACCCGTGGCTGACCTCTGACCCCGCTCTCCCCCGCAGGTCCGGAACCTGTCGTACCACAAGCAGGTGAAGGTGCGCTACACGACCAGCAACTGGCTCGCGCACGACGACGTCTACGCGGACTACGTGCCCTCCGCCGCGACCGCCACGGGAGCCTCCTACGACCTCTACGACACGTTCACCTTCGCCCTGCCGCTGCCCTCGTCCAACCAGGCGGACAAGCTGGAGTTCTGCGTGTGCTACACCTGCAGCGACGCCGAGTTCTGGGACAACAACAACAACCTGAACTACGTGCTGGTGTCTTTCCGGCCCAAGGGCGCCAAGCAGCAGGAGGCCAAGCCCAGGGACGCCTACCAAGTGAACCTGGACGCGTGGAGCGAATTCGCGTCGTGGAACCACCTCAGCGTGGACGACTCGCCCTACTGGTGAGGTGAGGCCCCTGGGGGAGGAGGAGGAGGAGGAGGGGGGGGGAGCGACGGAGAGGAGGAGGATGGCTATGCGATGCGGTAGGAGGAAGAGGAGGGAGATAAATAGGAGGAGGAGGAGGAAAAAGGAAAAGGAGGAGACAAGAAAAGCATACAAATTGAGGTGGAGGGGGGAAGCCGTGGACAGACAGTGCGGAGAGAGAGAATCCAGACCGGAGAGAAGGAGAGAGAGACAGAAAGAGAGAGAAAGAGAGAAGAGGGAGAGAGAGAGAGAGAAGTGTTCCGTGTCTTCAACATAGGCCCAGAGGCGACGGCGAAGGACGGTGACCTGACCAAGAGACGGACATGGAGAGCAGAAGGAGAAAAATGCAGAAGGAGAAAAATGCCTTAGGCCTCTGGTGGTGCTAATCAACGTGTACATATTTAGAGTTCTGTCGGTGTGTGCGTAGAAGAATGAAAGTCTTAAGGAAGTGTATCTTCTATATTATATATACATAAATAATCGTATATCTATTTTAGTCCAGTGGAAGAAGTAGAAAAGGAGGAATTTATTTGGCCAAGAAGCTAAAGAAAGCATTCGGATGTGGCTGAAAAATAAATTATAGTTTGATTATATGTATATGTATATATATATATATATTTTCGTAAATGTGGATTACTGTCAAGTGCCTTTTATTGTAAAGGTCTCGGCAGACAATTGGAAAAGGGGAGAAAAAAATAAAAATATATTGGAACAACAAAAATGGCCGGAGGAAAGACAATGAGAGACAAACAATAAAAGATTGAAGAAAAAGGGAGGAAAATAGGATATTTATCTGGTTAATCTCAGTGCTGTGGATTAATATATATATGTATGAATCTTCGTCGTACCCCATCCCCACCCCCTCCCCCCCTGCCGCCTCCGTGTCTTTCAAGTGTTGCCAGAATAAAAGAAGAAAAAAAATAAAAGTGAACATTTTTTTGAAGGGGGGGATATATATATATATGTGTGTGTGTGTGTGTGTGGAAAATAAATATCAAACTCGTGAAAATACCCTCATTTGTTCACCTTCTATATTGGCACCCCCCCCCTGTCCTTCTATATGGGCACCAACCCCCCCCCTCCCCACCCCCGCTCTCCGATACCAAAACCTGGCGCCTTTGATGTTGTTACCAAGTCAGCGTGGGGGGGGGGTAAATGATACAAAAGGGGAGGGGGATCCTACGTATAAGCCCCCCTCCCCCCTAACCTATCCCGCTCACCTATCCCGCTCGTCCTCCTCTAACACCCCCCCCCCCTGTGATCCGCTACCCCTACCCTCTCCTGTTTCCTCCTCCTCCTTTTCCTCCTCCTCCTCCTCCTCTTCCTTATCCTCCCCCTCCCTAGGACTCCTTCCACCCCTCCCCCCTCCTATGGAAAGAGGAGGTGGAAACAAGATAGACAAAGTAAAGGCAAAGGAAATAGAAAGAGAGAGAAAGAAAAGGCTGAAGAGGGTGTATATATATATATATATTACGAAGATGGAAAGGAGAGAAAGAGAGGAAGGGAGAGAAGATGAAAAAGAGTGAAGGAAGAAGACACAAGAAAAGAGTGAGTGAAATAGTGAGAGAGGAGAGAAAATGATAACGGAAAAGACGAAGAAATAAACAAGAGAAGAGAAGGAGACGTGCAAGAAGGAAAGAAGACAGGAAAAAGAAGAGAGAGAGGGAGACAAGACAGCGAATGGAAGAGAAAGAAGCGAAAGAGAGAAGAGGAGGAGGAAGAGAAGAAAGAAAGAAAAAAATCCTTTGAGAAGCTAAACCCTGATCACAGTCAACAACATTTTTTTTCATTATTAAAAAAAAATGATGATAAGGATGATATTAAGCTGATGGGACGGAAGCCATGTTGTAGGTGAGTCTCAGAACCTATTGTGATGCCTTTTTTTGTAAATAAACCTTTAAATATTGCCGTCTGTGTTCTTTTTTTTTTTTTTTTATTACTGCATTCCATTCC
>NW_020872873.1:926504-929004 GCF_003789085.1 Penaeus vannamei
CTGATATACATAATGTATATTTATTTATTTATTTAATTTAATTCATTTATTTATTATAGCCAGCGCCAAAACTCGCAATTAGAACATCTTTGTTTTTCTTAAACACAGAAGAATCTTGGCGTCGCCCAAACCTTTCACGGATCTAGCTGTGACACAACAACAGTGAAGAATCAGATACAATCAATAGATTATGCGTGTGAGTGACTGATTGATTTTTGTATGGACAGAAATTGGGGGCGTATTGCATGGCCCTCATAATTCCTATAAAGATACAAACAAACAACTAAGTAATAAGTAAGTAAACCAAACAATAAAGAAAACACAAAAGAAACACACGCAATAACGTACAAAAACATCTACGAAAGTAAGAAAGCGCAAGATTTAGACGGAAAAAATAATAACCAGCACCTCAGTCGTATAATGATTATTGACATACAAGAGACGAGAAAAGAGGGGGTGAAGAAGGTGACGAGGGGAGGGGGAGAGGGGAATGAATGATTACAGCAGAGGAAGGAAGAGAGGAAGGGAGTGAAAGAACGTGAAGAGAGAGAGAGAGGATTGAGACGCTGCGAGGGGAGACTCGAGTATTTACACAACCACAGAAAACGGAGTCAGCTAGGAGGGGCAGGTCGCGCGTTCGAGAGATGGAGATCCCGTGGATACGAAATCATGTGTTTACACGTCTCTCCAATGTCTTTAATTCCACGCAAATTGTTGCTAATGCATGATGACGTTGCACGAACCACCGGAGAATTGGAGGGCAAAGCAAACAGAGAATGATTCTCGAAAAGTCCGCCCTTGGGCATCATTAATCGAGGGGCTGACGTTCGCGAGGGATGAGATAACGGGAGATAAATGACTAGTCGCTCTGGATCTTAACGTAAAGGGGCTGTGGAGGATAGGTGGGAAGGAGGAGAGGGAGGGGAGGAGGGAAGGGGGGAGGGAATGGGGGGAGGAGGGAGGGAGAAGACACGCAGGGGGAAGGGGAGGGCACAGGAGGGGGCAGGGAGAAGACTGGAGAGACTTGGGAGACTTGGGAGGGAGGGAGGGAGAGGATAATGGAGGAGAAGGAGGAAGACACGGAGAAGGGGGAAGGCAAGAGAAGATAAGAGGGACGCTACAGGGTGGGAGAAAGAATGAGAACAAGGAAGGAGGGAAAACTCCGGAGGTGGGAGAGAGGCACAAGGAAGGGAGGAAGACGAGAGGGAGGATAGAGGGAAGGAGGAAGACACGGAAGGAGGGGAGGAAGAGAACACAGGAGAGAGAGAAGGAGAGGACACGAACCCGGAGGAGGGAGAGGGGAGGGGATGGGAGAGGAGTGGATGCAAGGAAGGGATAAAGGGCCGCAACTATCTTACATAATAGTTGTGTCCTACTCCCCCCTCCCCTCACCATACCCCACCCCCCCTTCTTTGACCTCCCTCCCTCCACTCGAGACAAAAAGGCGGAATTACGTCACATACTAATGTAGTTTAAGCTCCATAAACACAATTTAGTGTAAAAAATATTTGTTCTAATTTGACAGATACAATAACTGTCATTTAACTTATAGTGTGAAAGGAGATAATGCATGAATATACACTATATATGTATGCGTAGTGGCACAGATATTTCGATATATTGCATACGAGACAATCTTTTGTAAACATATTTTTATATAGCAGACAATCTTATTGCAGACATATATTCTATAAATGTATTCATAATTACTTCATCAAGATATTTGTAGATCCATTCACAAAATTAATTGATAACGAAATGATAAGTTACAGATGTAGAATTTGATATCTAGATATTTGTATGAGAGAGAGAGAGATAGACAGACAGACATACAGACAAACAGACAGCCATTAAAAAAAGAGAGAGAAAGAGTGCGACAGAAAGAGAGAGACATTAGAGACAGGAAAGAGAGAAGGCAAATACTCTTCTTTGTTGTATACACATAAAACTTACCTACATACATGTGTGTAATGTATATATGTATGTGTGTGGGTGCGCGCATGGGTGTGTTTGCGTTTGTGCAAGCAATGAATGCATGACAAAACTTTTAGAATAAAAGTCCACCATACTTTGAATAATTTGCATATATAGTAGTACTCAGTTATTTCCAGCGAGTCACCCATATATAACAAATACACAAAGCCTTATTTCCTGAACTGTCGCAAAGGAATGTTCATATATCACAAATGCAATAAATTCCAGCCTTTGTACCCATATTGTTTCAGTCACTCGTTACTTTGTCAATCTGTATACAATATATAGCATTATATTTTTTTGAGCTTACATGTGAATCGTTCTTTATCATGCTAATAATCATGATTTTCAGCTTCAGTAATCAGCCAGTTGAAAAACTTGTTACTGATACCATCGCCATGCTGCTGTTTCATGCTCATCTGGCTGATTAGAGATAGCAGGATCATATTTTTTTTTTTCTTCTTCTTCTTCTTTTTTTCTCTCGTCTTCTGTTTCTGTCCTTTATAATGTTTTTTTTGTAGAATGA
>NW_020872873.1:939004-951504 GCF_003789085.1 Penaeus vannamei
TTTTTTTCTCTTTCTCTCTCTCCCCTTTGCTCTCGAGAGACCAACTGGCAGCTGGGCCCGGAGACATGCGGCAGATGGTGTCACTGTCATGCGCCTGCCTACCATGATCTGCCTGGACGCAGTGCACAAAATCGTTAGGGATTGTGTCCGGTTTAATTATTCGTAGATGTCCATGTCATTTCCATCTTATGTTTATATTTGTGTGGCAGTTCTGTTTTGTTCAAGATCGTAGTTGAACTGTTTTTGAAAATCAGGTATTGATTGGTATTTAGCATGTCTGTTATAAGGAAAAAAAGGTATTGACCAGTTTCTTATATTAAGTAAGTGTCACTGTCTATAAATCTGAGGGTATATAAATATGTATGCTACTGTTTACATGAAACGGGTAAACAAAACCCAAAAATAACTATAACGGTAAAACCTTTCCATGTAATGATTCCCTTGGTAGCGTATAACGAATGCCATTTAATGTCATATACTGTAACCAGGTATGCATGGAGAATACCCATTTATATTAGATATGATTAGATTCCACATCCTACTAAAAAACTATAATGACAACAGACAAGTACCGCCATAATCACAAACAGCGGACAAGTAGTTTAAAATTCACAGACAATAAAAACAAACAAACATAAACAGCCCTGTACACACCCCCAGTGTTTACCCTGTCGGATTTTTTCTTGGTTGAATTGGCCAGTGTGATGATGTGTAGAAAATTGTAACGCTGACTAGCAACTTGGGGGCAGCAGATAGAGAGAGGGGGAGGGGACTGGTGGAAGTGGAGGAGGGCAGTGGGTGTTGGGGGAAGGTAGGAGGGGAGCAGGGAGGCTAAAAGGGGGGGGGGGGTGAGGTAGGTGCTAGAGGAGTGAGCGTAAGAAGGGAGGGGACAGGGGGAGGATGCCTGGGAGAGAGGAGTAAAAGGGGGAGGGGGTTGGATGGGGTTGAAGGAGAGGGTAACGGGGAGGGGGAAGGGAGGAGGAGGAGGGGCAAGAAGGATGAGTATGTTAATGAAGAAGCGAGTTTGAGTTAGCCCCAGGATGACTGTCGTTGTGAGGAAGAATGTTGGTCACTGTATATTTTAATGTTGTTTACTTTTTATACAGTGCATTGATGGGGGGGGGGGGTCTGATTCGTGATTTGGGTTTAAATGGTTCAATTCATTTTATTTAGTTTTGTTGTAGTTGATGCTGTTGGGACAATTTGAGAGCAACTTGCAATATCACATTAATATCATTATCGTTGTTATTATCATCACCAAGATGTTAATATTATTGCAACATTCTCCTCTTCTTCATCAATGCGACTGCTATTTTACTGTTATATTATTATTGTTATATTATCATTAGCATCATTAATAATAATCTTTATCATTATCATCACCACCATCACCGTCATTGATATCATTGTGAGTGAAAAAATAGACTTGTAAATGAGTCAGTGAATGGGCTAGTGGATGAATAATTATTTCAAGAACTAAGTAGATAAATAAACTAATAGATAAATAATTGATTTAGCGTGTGTGTGCACAGAGATGTAGATGAATGAGTGCATAAGCAATTGGGTACAAAGTCAAACGAACGGATAGGAGGGAGAGAGAGAGAGAGAGAGAGAGAGAGAGAGAGAGAGAGAGAGAGAGAGAGAGAGAGAGAGAGAGAGAGAGAGAGAGAGAGAGAGAGAGAGAGAAAACAGATAAGGACAACCAACCGAGAGATAAACAGATAAGGACAACCAACCCAAAAAACAAAGTAAACAAATGAGGAAATCTCACTTTTTTTTTGGATAACGAGAAGACAAACAACACACCATACCTGTGTTACAAAACCCCACAGGCGTGCCCGGGGCTGCCTGGGTCACTTGCACTGCCTCTGTAGTAACCGAGACCCAAAAATAAACCCCCTTTTTAGCGCTTAGGTCGACAGCTTTTGAAACTTAAACCTCACTAAAGACAAGGATGGCATTTCCGGTCAGCAGTTGGGGATTAAGGCGGGTTGGGGAGGATAGGGAGGGGGGAGAGAGGGAGGGAAGGGGAAGAAGAGGATGGGAAGGAGGGAGGGGGAAGAAGAGGAAAGGGGGAGGGAGGGATAAAAGAGAGAAGAAGAGGGAGGAGGAAGGGAGGGCAGAAAAGGGAAAGGGGAAGGGAGGGGCAGAAGAGGGAAGGGGAAGGGAGGATAGAGGGGAGGGCAGAAGAGGGAAAGGGGAAGAGGGGAAGAGGGGGGGCAGAAGAGGAAAGGGAAAGAGGGAAGAAGAGGAAGAAGAGGGGAAGGGGGAGGAGCGATAGAAGAGAGAGAGTTGGGAGAAGAGGGAGGATGGAGGTGAGGAAAAGGAGGGGAGAAGTGGAGGGATTACGCTTTGGGGTAATGGGGGGAGAGGGGAGTTGGGGATGGAGTGGAGATGTTAAGCGGAAGGGAAGGGGGGGGGGGGAGAGGGAGGGAGGTTTAGGAGTTGGGTAAGGGGGTGTTGGGGGAGAGGGAGAGGGGAGGGGAATAACGGAATGGAGGCAGAAGTAGGGGAAGGAAGGAAATGATGAAGATAGTGAATGGTGTTACGGCATGAAATGAAGGAAAGGGAGAAGGAATGAATAAAAGGGCGGATAGAGAGAAAAGAAAGAAGAGGAACATTCACATTAGGACAGAAGACACGAGGGGGAAAGTAGGGAGAGAGAGAGAGAGAGAGAGAGAGAGAGAGAGAGAGAGAGAGAGAGAGAAAGAAGAGAAGAGAGAGAGAGGGGAGGAAAGAGAAAGAAAGAGAGAGAGAAAGGAAGAGAAGGCTAATCGGAAGGAAGTTGATACACAGCATGAGTGTGGTAAGGCTATGTAGGCCTATCAGGAGGGTGGGTGTTGCTAGTCTAATAATAGTGTCAGAAGTGTGTTGACAGTGAGCAGGATGAATGGAGTGTAATTCAAGAAGGATTTTTATCGTGTAGTTTGATATTTCTGTTGTTGTTTTTGTTGTTTTTGTTGTGTTATAAATTCTGTTGTTTTTCTTTTGGTGCAGCTGGTATTATTGTTATGGTTGTCATTATCATTTTTATCATTATCATCGTCTGTGGTCTGAGTTGGATCGTTATCATAACCTTATTTATTGTTGTCTTTATTGTTTTTATCATCATCAGCATTATCATCATTATCATCCTTCTTTAACATCATCATTATTATCATTCTTTATGATCGTCATCATCACCAGTCTTTATTATCATCGTCATTATCATTATAATCATAATTCTTTATCATTATCATTATTCATCATCATCATTGTGCCATCATCAGTGTTATTACCACACACATCACCATCACCACCACCATGACTATCACCATCACCACCACCGTCACCATCACCACCGTCACTGTTACCGTCACATCACCACACCACCTTCACCATCACCATCACTGTTACCATCACCACCACCACCATCACCACCATCACTGACCATCACCACCATCACTGTTTACCATCACACCACCCACCATCACCATCACCACCATCACACCATCACCACCGTCACTGCCACGTCACTATTCACTGCTTCACTATCACCATCACCACCGTCACATCACCATCACCACCATCACTGTTACCATCACCATCACCACCGTCACCCACCATCACCACCACATCACCATCACCATCACTGTTACCATCACCCACCACCATCACCATCATCACACACCATCACCACCACCGTCACTATCACCACCATCACTGTTACCATCACCACCACCGTCACGTCACCATCACCACACCACCTCACCACCACCAATCACCATCATACCATCACCACACACGTCACCATCACCACCACCACCACACCATCACCATCACCACCACCGTCACCATCACCACCACCGTCACTGTTACCATCACCACACCGTCACGTTACCATCACCACCACCGTCACTGTTACCATCACCACCACCGTCACCATCACCACACCGTCACCATCACCACCACACACACCCAACCACCACCGTCACCATCACCGTCACACACTGTTACCATCACCACCACCGTCACCTCACATTCACACCATCACCACACATCACTGTTACCATCACCACCATCACCATAAATTTGTCTATTCATTTGCTTGATAACATTACCATTATTATTGCCTTTGTGTTTTATTTCCATTTTCCTTTGCATTTTTTGGGCCATTGATTGATTTCTGTTTAATCTATATGCAAATTAGTTTTGATATCAACGCTTCATATTCGCCAAGTCCGGCTGAATTGATATTTATTGAAAATAGAAGAATGGCAAATTTTAAAAAGTGGTGATAATGGTTTTTGATATGAAGATGATAATGATGAAGTTAATTATGGTACTAATGATGGTGATAGTGTTAATGATAATGGTTAGGGTATTGGTGTTAATGGTGATATGAAATTTAATGATTAAGATATCGTAATAATGAGGATATGTTATATTTATGGAGATAACGATAATAACAGTGATGATAATGATAATGATAATAACCGCTGAAACAATTATGAATATAATTATAAAACAATGAAGAAAAGAGGGAAAAACACAAAAAAGAAAGTTCGAGAGTGGGAGAGAATTATATAAAGAAAGAGAAAGATGTATAGATAGACGAAATAAATATTTAGACTGGCAGAGAGAGAGAGAGAGAGAAGAGAGAGAGAGAGAGAGAGAGAGAGAGACAGAGAAGAGACAGAGAAGAGAGAGACAGAGAGAGAGAGAGAGAGACAGAGAGAGAGACAGAGACAGAAGGGAAGAAAAGTTAGAAAGAGAGAGGGAGGGAGGGAGGGAGAGAGTGGGGGAGTGAGAGAGAGTGAGTGAACGAGAGAGAGAGGAGGGAGGGAGTTAGGGAGATGGAGAGAGAGAGAGGGGGGGGGGGGAGTGAGAATGAGAGTGAGGAATAAGAGAGAGAGAGGAAGGAGGGAGTTCGAGAAGAGAGAGAGAGGGAAGGAGGGAGTTAGGGAGAGAGTGAGGAGAGGAGAGAGGAGGGAGAGAGAGAGAGAGGAGAGAGAGAGAGGAGAGAGAGAGAGGAAGGAGGGAGTTAGGGAGAGAGAGAGAGAGGAAGGAGGGAGTTAGGAGAGAGAGAGAGAGAGAGTAATGCCCCCGTAGCCCTGATTGCGTAGGACTAGCCTTCTCAGAACAAGGCTCGCAGGAATTATGCAACGACCTGTGACAAGGAGGAGGGTTCTTATCTGATGCCCCGAGAAGGGATGACCTTATCTGGAGTTTTCCTTCTTTCGTAAAAGGGGGTAAAGGCGCGCATAAAATTGAGTCGGTCAGTGTTGACGGTGGGTGTAGGTTTAAAATAAATGTCTCCTTTCTTTCTCTCTCTCTCTCTCTCTTCTCTTCTCTCTCTCTCTCTCTCTCTCTCTCTCTCTCTCTTCTCTTCTCTCTCTCTCTCTCTCTCTCTCTCTCTCTTCTCTCTCTCTCTTCTCTCTCTCTCTCTCTCTCTCTCTCTCTCTCGTCATCTCTCTCTCTCTCTCTCTCTCTCTCTCTCTCTCTCTCTCTTCCGTAATTTTTAGGATTTATGCTTGTCTTGTGTGACGTTAGAGAAGCTTGGGTGTATAATATTAAATGGAGAGAGAAAGAGAGAGAGAGGGGGGGGAGGAGAAACAGTTACATAAACATTACGAGAGTAAGAACAGAAAAAAGATAGCAACGAAGGAAAACAAAACCAAAAAAAGCGAAGCAAGAGACACGAGCGGAGAAAACGGGAGATAAGAAGACTTTAGATAAAAAAGAGACAGAGATTGAAGTCTGGGTGATATGCATGCAAGTGCTTGGTAACATACGGGGAGCATCGTCAAGGCGAGGGAGGAGCGGCGAGAGGAGGCGGTGAAATACGGAGTCGAGAAACTCAATTGCTCAAAAGTTTAAATGTCTCGCGCGGGAAGATAAACTTTTTCCTTACGTCCAAGAATTCTAGATCAAAAGGAGAGATTTGTTCTCTTAAATTCACACATGTACACGTATATTCGAACGTACATGAACATGTATTCGTATATTCGTACAAATACACACATACGTACAAATACATATAACATACACATATACACATACGTACAAATACACGTATATACACATACGTACAAATACACATATATACACTTCCGTAGAAATATACATACATATATACACGTACAAACACACACATGTACTCCTATGTGTATGCATACGTGTCCGCGAACGTGAACGCTTAAATGTGTAAATATACACCTATGTATACCTATGTATTGCCTTGTGACGAATATTGCATTGCTCTGCCACATCCCCGAATCAATTGAATATCTCTTGTCCTTGATGTGCCAGTGTCATGAGGGTTAAATTTGCATAATTGCCGGGCCGTGGACGTATTTAACTCGTATCGATAGAGCCGACCTTTGCGTTATGGTATTGCATTTCCTAGTAAATTCTGGCATTAATTTAATTATTGATTATATATCGTCGTAGCGAGGAAGGGAGGTGATGGGAAGAGGGACATAAGGGAACTGAGAGGTGGTCAACGTCGTATTTAAATCTTTGTATCGGAATACGTGACCTTTGCATTATGACAGTGCATTTCCTAGTAAATTCTGCCATTAACTGAATTATTGATTGTATAATGTAGTAGTGAGGGGTGGGGGGGGGGGGGTAGAGGGACATAAGGGAATTGAGAGGTGGTCAACGTCTTTGTATTTGGAATAAGTGACCTTTGCTTTATGGCATTGCATTTCCTAGTAAATTCTATCATTCATTGAATTATTGATTGTATATCGTGGTAGCGAGGGGGGGGGGTGGATGGGAAGGGTAGAGGTTCGAAAGGGAATTGAGAGGTGGTCAGCGTCTGGACTTATTTAACACTTTGTGTCGGAATACGTGACCTTTGCATTATGGTATTGCATTTCCTAGTAAATTCTATCATTAACTGAAGTATTGATTGTATATCGTGGTAGCGAGGGGGGGATTGATGGGAAGAGGGACATGAGGGAACTGAGAGGTGGTCAACGTCGTGGACTTATTTAACTCTTGTATCGGAATACGTGACCTTTGCATTATGACATTGCATTTCCTAGTAAATTCTATCATTAACTGAATTATTGATTGTATATCGTGGTAGCGAGGGGGGGGGGGGGTTGATGGGAAGAGGGACATGAGGGAACTGAGAGGTGGTCAACGTCGTGGACTTATTTAACTCTTCGTATCGGAATACGTGACCTTTGCATTATGACAGTGCATTTCTAGTAAATTCTCATTAACTGAATTATTGATTGTATATCGTAGCGAGGGGGGGGGGGGTTGATAGGGACATGAGGGAACTGAGAGGTGGTCAACGTCGTGGACTTATTTAACTCTTCGTATCGGAATACGTGACCTTTGCATTATGACAGTGCATTTCCTAGTAAATTCTATCATTAACTGAATTATTGATTGTATATCGTGGTAGCGAGGGGGTTGATGGGAAGAGGGACATGAGGGAACTGAGAGATGGTCAGCGCGAGGAAGCCTGAAGAAGAGGACAATTATAGGATTAGTGCTTAGATGTTTTGATAAGATTACGTTTTGTGATAACCTTGATATAGCATGTGATAGCATCTGAGGGTTGGCTTTATGAACGATGTGTTTGTTCTTTTCCTTTTCTTTTTTTTTATTGGTGTTTTTTTCTCACTTCCCTTTTTTATTGTTATTGCGAAAAAGTCTATTTTTAATCTTTAAAGTCGGCGAGAAGTGTGTCCCAGTAGAAGTGCGATCCTCGGGACTCGTTTTAAACAATGAGTCACTCAGTTTAAAGACCTGTTTTGTGCATTTATACATCTCCAAAGTTTCGGAAAAAAAGTCATTTTATTCCCCTGCTGCACGTGACATGTCCCTGGAATTCCTAATTTGGATACGGTTATTATAGACCTGATTGAACTACTCCTACCGCGAAGATGCGTGTACCTATTTTTATCCTCAGTCTGGTATCATTAACTTCTTTCCTTTGTTGTGCTATGGGTAGCCATGGTTACAAATCTGCTGTATTTATTTACACTTACGACACTGTAGGTATTCATCGTCCGTAGGTGAAGAGGTGCGTTGAAACGTAGCTTGTAGAATCCTGCAATAGAACCAGCAACGGGAGAGAAGGCATTTTACACCATAGAGGAAATGGCCTATTTTTATCCTACACCTGCGAGAAGGGGTGGATAACTTCGTATTTTTAGCAGACACGTGCAGATCATCCGGGAGAGAGAGAGAGAGAGAGAGAGAGAGAGAGAGAGAGAGAGAGAGAGAGAGAGAGAGAGAGAGAGAGAGAGAGAGAGAGAGACTTTTTGACTTTTGAACGTTTTAATGAGACAAAAAAACAGAGAGAGAGAAAGAGAGAGTTTGAGAGAGAGAGAAAGGAAGTTTAAGAGAGAGAGAGAGAAAGAAAGAGTGTGAGAGAAAGAGAGAGAGAGAGAGAAAGAGAGTGAGAGAGAGAGAAAGAAAGAAAGAGAGTTTGAGAGAGAGAGGAGAAGAGAGAGAGAGAGAGAGGAGAGAGAGAAAGAGAGTTTGAGAGAAAGAAAGAGAGAGTTGTAAGCAGTGCCTCCCAGAAATCGTCAGGTAACAGGCAAACAGAGCCAGGGGGAATGGCTATCTCTGTCTAATCTCAAACCTTGGGAGGGTTATCAGTCCGTCTCGAGGAAAGTGTTCTGCGAAAGTCGAATTCGGTTCTGTTCATGTCATTGGTGTTTTGTCTTGTGCATTGTGTGTTGCGGGGACGGTGTTGTGTAAGCGTCTCTTGCCGTTTTTTTACGTGTGTGTGTGAGTGTTTGTGTGTTCCTTTTTTTCTTCTCTGTTGTCTTTCTGTCTCTGACCATCCCTCTTCCTCTCCATCTGCTTGTTTTTTTTCTCTTTCTCCTCTCTCTTCTTCTCTCTCTCTCCTCTCTATCTCTCTCTCTCTCTCTCTCTCTCTCTCTCTCTCTCTCTTCTCTCTCTCTCTCTCTCTCTCTCTTCTCTCCTCTCTCTTCTTTGTCCATTTTATTGCCATTCGATTCGTGTGTGTGTTTTTTCCGCCTTCCTAGATAATGTGCATATTTATGAATTACTTGAGCAACAGAAAATGCTTAGTGATTTAGTAATAAAAATGCCAAACTAACAAAGGCATTCATTTAATACAATTCACGGTGTATATATATTACACACACATGCACATAAGTGTTTTCGTCCATTAAAATGATAACGCATGAATGTGAAATATATCTCAAGCCGCGGGTAATTACAGTTCCATTAAGAGAGAGACCGCTGCAACAGACTAATGAAGTTTCTTACTAATTGATTTAATCACACGTCCTCCCGGCAGACGGAACGACGAAACACTTTTATTTTTCCGGAATTGTTACGACAAATGACGATCTTTTCCCGGGGAAGAAGGAATGTGTCGATTTTTTTTTTATGTTGGAAATCCTTACATGTGCCCGAGTGACACACGCCACGCCACATGCCATGCGGTCTGCTGTAAATAGACTCATTTTCCTCATGATCCATTTCGACGTCTTTGCTGTAGTAATAGGATACACGTCAAACAAGAATGTATGTGTGTGTATTTACGTATTTTTTGTGTATATATGTGTGTGTAATTGTAAATGTATATATATATATATATTATATATATATATTATTATATATATATATATATATTATATTGATATATATATATATATAATATACTTATACTATATATATACTATATATATATATATTATATATATATATATATATATATATAGATAGAGATGAGGAGATGATGAGAGAGAGAGAGAGAGAGAGAGAGAGAGAGAGAAAGATTTATATATAGATATAGTTCTATATTTATCTCTATATATATCTCTATCTATTTATTTTATCCCCCTCCCCCCACCACACACACCACACGCACACAGATGTATATATTTATCATATATGTGTATGTTTATATATATGTGTATACATACATAATATATGTATACACACAATGAACACCATACGACCATCTGGAGTCGCTGGCAAGAAATTGGTGCTGCCTCCGAAGCTTCTCTATTTCACTCTCCGGCTTTTCTGGTTCGCCAAAAATTTGTCATGAGTGCCAGGCTGTCTGTCACGGGTGGAGAGGCCAAGGAGTGCGAAGTGTTTTTAGTGCCGAGAAGGGAGTGGGAGGATTAAGAGAGAAGTGGTTTTGGTAATCCTTGATGGTGGTGAAGTGTGTCGCGTTTGAAGGGTATAGGCGGGTATTTCTTGTAGGAAATGGAGGAGGGGAGAGAGAGGAGGGAGGGAGAAGGAGAGAGAAGAGGGAAAGAGAGAGATGAGTGGGAGGGGGGGGAGAGAGAGAGAGAAATTAAGTAAGAAAGAAAGAAAGAGAAAAGAGGAAGAAAGAGAGAGACAACAGACAGACGGACAAAAAAATACAGACAGACAGACAAAACATAAAGAAATAATATAATCAAAAGATCTACAAAGACAGGAGAAGACTTAAAACAACAACAAAAAAGTAAAACACTCTCTATTAAAAGACAACAACAGCTTCTTTCTTCATCGGTCATGTCATACCCAGCGTTGCCAATAAGAGGACAGTCGTTTTACTGAATGGGGTGCCATTACACGCGAGGTCACGCCTACCCTCCGGAGATCGGGTCACATAAAATAAACAACATGATATAAAGCCAGGGCAAGATAGTAAATCTAGTTAGGAAACTGCCATTAAATCTCGCCGTTAAATGAGGAGAGATCTTATATATTTATTTTTTCGTTGGTTGTTATTCCAGATGAAACCGGGTCAGCCAAAACTGATCAATGAGGGAGCTCATAAATTCATGCGCACATCTACAATAAAAAATCAAGAATACAAGATGAGGAAAAGTGACCGGAATACTGATTTTTTTTTTCTCTATATAGTGCGTCAGTGCGCTATATCTTCATGTAATAAGTATTTTTTTCTATCAAGCTCGCTATATCTCATGTAACTCAGGAATCATCAATGCTTATTTTTTCTATCTATCTATCTATTAGGGTATTTAGAACGTTTGTTGCCATTACTTGTAGTTAGGTAGGACATTCCATTATTTTTATCTACCTATCATCTATCTATCAGGGAATTAGTAAACGGAGTGGTGTTTGCCATTACCTGTAGTAAGGTAGGAATTCCTATTTTATTTATTGTCTACCTATCTAATCTATCTATCAGGGTAATTAGAACTGGCGGTTATTTTGTCCATTACCATAGTAGGTTTAGGAATTCCGATTATTTTTATCTATCCTATCTAATCTTATTCTATCTGTATCAGCGGAATATAGAATCGGGACTGCTTGGTTTGTTTGCCATTACTGTAGTAGGCGTAGGGCAAGGATGTGGTTACTTTGCATTCCAGGGATCTTGTAGCATAGAAATAGCTTTGTCATACTCGCGGTTCTTTGGTACAGTATAGGTGGACAAGCGTGTTTACAAATCCAAGGAACTAAAGGGTGTTAGGACGGCTTTGTTACATTCTGATAAGTAAGTAATGGGAGATGGTAGTGGTTTTAGGGAAAAGGCTGGTTAAGACCAGGAACGAAAGTATTCCATTAGGATATTTATTTTCTCTCTCTCCTCTCTTCTCGTCTCTCTCTCTTCTCTTCTCTTCTCTCTCTCTCATCTCTTCTCTCTCGTCTCTCTTGTCTCCCTCTCTCTCTCTCTCTCTCTCCTTTCTTCTTCTTATTACTTCTCTTCCTCACTCCTCCCTCCCACTTTCCCTTCTCCCTCTCTATCCTTCGCTTCCCCCTACCCTGTCATCACTTTCCCCTCCTACCATCCCCTCCCTCCTTCCCTTCTCCCTTCCTCATCCGCCCTACCTATCCATCCCCTTCCCTCTCCCCCGAACCTAATCTTTTTTATTCCATGTTTTATCAAACGCACACACGCCCGCTCCGCCTCTCCCATTAGCCTGTCCTCCTTCATCCTAACCTTGAAGGAGGTGTGTTGCCAGTTCCTCCATATCTCGCCATATAACTGCTTAATCCCTCCATTCCTTATCTCTTGTTGACCCATGTTCCTCTCTCTCTTCTTCTTCCTGTTCTGTTCTGTCTGATCTTGTCTTTGTCTATGTTCTTGTCTGATCATCTCTCTCTTTCGCCTCTCTCTCTCTCTTGTCTCTCTCTCTCTCTCTCTCTCTCTCTCTCTCTTCTCTCTCTTCTGCTCTCTCTTCTCTCTCCTCTCTCTCTCTCTCTCTCTCTCTCTCTCTCTCGCTTTTTGTCTTCTCATAAACATTTTTAAAAGTTAAATAACATAAGTTTTCAACTTTAGTGTGATTTCATACTCATTCTTGGTGATGTGTATCCGTCTCTCTCTTATCTCTATCTCTTTCTCTTTCTCTCAAATCTCCCTCTTCCCCTCTCTCTCTCTTCTCCATCTTTTCCCCTCTCTTCTTCTCCCTACTTACCCTCTCTCTCCTCCCCCTCTCTCTCCCTACCTCCCCTCTCCTTCTCTCTCCCCTCCTACCTCCCTCTTCCCTCTTCTCCCTCTCCTCCCCTTAAACCTCCCCCTCCCTTCGCCTCCTCCCTCTCTCTCTCTC
>NW_020872873.1:956504-969004 GCF_003789085.1 Penaeus vannamei
GTGAAATCTGGCGGCTGTACCCTTAGAGTTTTGCGAAATGCATTTGCTCTTTTTGAATAATTCATTATCAAAATGTATTATCTGCTTGTTTGTTTTTATATTTCCTTTTATTCTTTGAGTGACATTTATCTTTTATTGATATACATGCCTATGCGAATTCCTTCTTGAAAATAAACCACCCTTTATACTTTATATTTTTATTCTTCAAAAATAATTTTATCCGGAAAAATACACAGTCACCTTTATATTTATATATATGTGTGTGTGTATGTGCATGTATACGTATATCTGTATGTATGTTATGTATGTATTATGTATTTATATATGCATTATATAGTATATATATATATATATATATATATATATATTAATATATATATATATATATATATATATATATATATATATAATACTCGCCTTTTCTACCCAGCCCCAAATCCTGCTTTTCCTCAGGCAAGACTTGTTTCCTTTCAGGCCGTCGGTTAACATACGCTTTTACACGCACATTTAACTTGAATACGTTTTAACGGGGTTCGGTTAAGTGGGTTCCTTTGGCTGGTGCTAACCCTTTCCCTTCTTTAATCTATGTAATTACCTGATTATTGTTTCTAATTATTGCCGCAATGAAACCGGTTTAATTGCGTAATTATTAGATATTTGTTTTGTTGCTCCTTCTCTCCCCTTTTTCGATATAGGTAATTGTTTATTGAAGATTATTGTTTGATTAGTTAGTTTGTTGGATAATTGGTTTATTTTATTTTCTTCCGCCTGACCTTCCTTGCTTTATCTAATCATCTAATTATCTTTATCTTTTTTTTGTTCTTGCTCTTATTGTTGTATCTTATCGCTAGTCGTTGTCCATTTTAAGTTTATATAATTGATATTTTATTGTATATTTTCGTTCTCTTCTTCGCTATACACATTATCTTTTTGTTGTTGTTATTATTATTATTGTTATTGTTAAGATATTTATTTTTATTATTATTATCTTCATCATCATCCTTATCACTATTATTATTGTTAGCATCATTGATATTATTGCCATTATTGTTCTCATTATTTTTGTAATTATTGTTATTATTATTTTATTTTTTATTATTTATATTATTATTATTTTATTATATTATTATTGTTATTATTATTATTATTATTATTATTATTATTATTATTATTATTATTATTATTATTATTATTATTATTTTATTATTTTAATTATTATATTGCTTCTTTTAGTTCATGTTTCTTTTTTATTATATTACATTATTATGACTATTACTATTGTTATTATTATTGTTATTATTATTATTATTTTGTTATTATATTTATTATTATTATAATATTATTATTGTTAATATTATATATTATTTGTTATTATTATTATATTATTATTATTGTTATTTAGTCTAATGTTATTTATTGTTGTGTTGGTATTATTATCGTTATTACCGTTATAATAATTGTCATTAATATTCTAGTTGTTCGTTTTTGACTATAGTATCTCTTCCCGAACATCACTCTTTTCCCATCCTTAATTAATTTACTATTTTATTTAATTGTCTTATTTTACTTATTTTGTTTTACTTATTTTGGGCCTGTTACCCTCCTTCCCTTTCTCCTTCCATTTTTATCCTGAAGGACACTCCTTTAGAAGTGCTCCTTGACACAGAACACAACGATTTCATTTTGGCGGGTGCAAGTTTCATTCTTTTGACTTTATTTATTTGTTTATTGTTGTTGTTTGATGTTGTACTTGTTGTTTTTAATTTCGTGATGTTTTTTTTAATGAAGCGTTGGGTCATTTGTGTTTGTTTGTTTGTTTTTATATTTTTTTTGTTATCGTGTTATTTGTAATTACGTTTCTGTGAAATGTTTTCTTCTGATATTATATATATATATATATATATATATATATATATATAATATATATATATATATATATATATATATATATATATATATATATATAATCTCTCTCTCTCTCTCTGTTTGTTTTTCGGGATATTCCTTATTTGGCGAATATATTATACTACGTTATCTTCTGTGATTCATGATGACTTTTTGGTGCCTGAAGCCGACAGCGGCAATTATCTCATGCTTGCTGCCGGCGAAGCGGAAAGGACACTGATAAAGAATATTGCGTTACATTATTACTTTGCATGCTTTTGTGCTCGACTTGCTTCTTAAATATCTTATTTAGGACTTAAAGGACATATGATTTATGACAAATGGAAAACTCAAAATGAAGGAAAAAAATATCTGAGCACAGGAAAAAAAACAGAATGTGAAAATACAAAATAATGTTTCCGTTTTCTTTTGTTTTCTTGTATTGTATGCCACACCTGCGCAGTCCATAATGATATATGCTTCCGATGACTTTGGTAAATGACTTTGTGGAGGGATTGTTGTGTGTAGTGGGGTTGAGTTGCCATTGAATGAAGTAGGTTACACGCTACAGCGGATGTGTGTGTGTGTGTTTGTGTATTATTTTGTTTCTATATTTACACATGTTTACATTATGCGGGGCCGGACTATGACCTTTTTTGGACCCCTGGACTTTTTAAATTTGGATTTCCTTTTTTATTTTTGTTTGTATATTATTATATATTATTATTATTATTATTATTATTATTTTATTTATTGGGTGAAAAATGTTTTTCTTTATGAAGCTACGTGTGTTCGTATGGATGTGTGTTATAACGTGTATCTCAATACCATGGTGTTCGTATGTGTGCAAACATTTATACGATGTCAAGGAATATTCCTAACCCTCAATCTATCAACCAACCTCCTCTCTCCGATCGGAAAACTCTCCATATTCCTAACCTCAACTTCGAAACCCTCATTCTTCTTATCTTCTAACTCAATTCTTCTTCTCTCTTCCTTCCTTCAACTTCAACCCTTCCTCTCTCCATATTCCTAACCCTCAATTCTTCTTCTTCTTCTTCTTCTTCCTCAACCAACCTCCTCCCCATATTCCTAACCCTCAATTCTTCTTCCTCTTCTTTCTTCTTCTTCTTTTTTCTTCTTCTTCTTCTTCTTCTTCTTCTTCTTCTTCTTCTCTTCTTTCTTCTTCTTCTTCTTCGTCTTCTTTAACCAACTCTCCTTTCTCTCTCCTCCCGCACCTCCAGGCTGGGTTGCGAGGACTTCACGCACCCTCCTTCGTGGCCCAACCCCAATTCAGGAGCGTCGAGGTCCCTGTTCTTCTCCGAGGCCGCCATCACCCAGAGCCACCCGCGGTTCGCCACGCTCACCAGGAACATCCGCGAGCGCAGGGGCGAGAAGGTGGCCATCAACGTTCCCAGTAAGTCTTTTATTTATTTTTTTTTTTTTTTTTGGTCTTCTTGTTTTTCTTTTTCGATTTGTTCTTCTTGTTCTTCTTTTTCGACTTGTTCTTGTTTTTTTTTTCTTTTTCTTGTTCTTTTTATTCTTCTGGATCTTGTTGTCTTTCTTTTTCTTGTTTTTATTTTTCTTGTTTTCTTTCTTCTTATTTTTCTTGTTGTCTTTCTTGTTCTTGTTGTTTTTCTTCTTGTTCTCCCTTTTCTTCTTGTTCTTGTTGGCTTTCTTCTTGTTCTTGTTGCTTGACTGGTAACATTCGATAGCGCAGGGGCGAGAAAATGGCCATCAACGTTCCCACTAAGTCTTTTTTTTACCGTTTCCTTGCTTTGATTTCTCGTGTTGTGCTTCTCTTTTCTCCTTCATTTTGTAATCATTATTATTATTATTATTGTTCCTTCATCTTCTTTTTCTTTTTCTTCTTCCTTTCGTTATTACTATTATTATTGTTATTATCATTATTATTCTTATTACTATTGATTATGGTTATTATTATCACTGATGATGATGATGATGATGATGATGATTATTATTATTATTATTATTATTATTATTATTATTTATACTACTATTACTACTATATTATTATTATTATTATTATTATATTATTTTATTATTGTTATTATTATTGACTCGAAACATTCACAGAGGGCGAAAGGAGGCCATAAATGTGCATAGTAAGATCTAGTTTTGTGGATTACTTTCGCGTGCTTTTTTTTCTTTTTTCTTTCTTTTTTTTCTTTTTTTTTGTTGTTTTTTATTCTTATTCTTTATTTTCTCTTTCTTCGTTTCATTTTTTTCTGATATGATATTCTCTTTGCTTTCTATTGTTTGAATTCTTCCTGTTTTTTCCGTATTTTGCCCTTCATCTTCCTTTCTATTTCACCTACATTTTCCCATCATTCTTCTTCTCCATCAGATTCTCCTTCTCCTCTTTCTCCTCTTCGTCCTCTTCCTCCTCCACCTGATCCTCTCCTTCCTATCCTTCTTGTTCTTACTCTTATTCTATTTTTTCTTGTTCGTGTTCTTTTACTTATTCTCATGTTTCTTTTTTCTTTTTCTTCTACTGATTCGTCTTCGTCGTCTAAATCGGAAGAGATAAGGGGAAGGAGGGAAGGAGAGGAGGAAGGGAGATAGAGCGAGAGGGAAGGAAATAGTAAGAGAGTAAGGTGGGATGGAGAAAGAAAGAAAAAAGAAGGGAGAAGAGAGAACGAAAAAGGGAGAGAGGGAGACCCCAAAAAATCTATGCTGCATGATCACAAGCTCAAACAGGATTGGTGCCTAAAAATCCGGGCTTCCGAAACTGTCCCATAATGCCAATCCGATTAACGTTTTCATTAGTAAATGTCGTACATTTAGATACCTGTTGGAACAATATAGGATATCGTCCTTTTTCCCCGCGTAGTGTATCCTGTACGCATGCTGGACAACCTTTTAATTGTACCTGTTGGAACAGTATAGGATATCGCCCTTTTTTCCCCGTAGTGTATCCTGTACGCAT
Organism: Penaeus vannamei; assembly: GCF_003789085.1. NCBI lineage: Eukaryota > Metazoa > Arthropoda > Malacostraca > Decapoda > Penaeidae > Penaeus > Penaeus vannamei. Next base: position 961,339 of record NW_020872873.1, read on the forward strand.
GCTGAACCACCTTTTAATTGTTCCAACGGTCATTTATATCCATTCGTATTCCACGCGTATGTCGCTTCTGGTGACAAACAACTTTAAACAAGGCAAACTGTACCTGGTATTGTTTGGCATTCTGAAATGGGGGTCGAGTAACGTGGTGGTGGTTTAAAAATAATTGTTTTATATTTGTTTTATTTATCTGTTTTTTTTTCTTTTGTTTATCTGTTTATTCATAATTTATCTATTTATTTCTCTATGTATTTGATAATATTACCGAAAAAGGGGTTCTTCGTTAATAATAACATGGATATAATGTCTAGGTATATGATAGTAATACGTGATGTGATTTCATTTAGTCATTGCCAGCTTTTCACTGTAGACTTGAATATCACCCTTTGACTGAAATATATATATGCTCTCCCCCGCCTCACAGTAACTCATATTATGACAATAAAGTACGGTGAAGTCTAACCTAACTCGAAGCAAAGACACTACAAAGCTTGTTCAAGTATTAAACACACTTTAGAATTACTGTATTACACCTCTTGCAATAACATTTAACACAATTATTAGCATTAACTGAACTGCATTCGGTTAGGATCAAGCATAAAAGATAATGAAGTATATTTTGGAAAGAAAGATGCTATAATTTGACGAGGTAGTATGACATTCTGCACTGCAAAGGCTTTGCTATTTTTGTGGGCTTGTGACCCATGTGACTATGAAGAGCTTTGTGTGTTTGTATTTACTATTTCTTTTTATGATACATTTAATTTTTTTTTCAATAAGGTCAAGTCAAGTTAGGTTAGTTTAGGTTAGACTCCTTAATGTCGGGTCATGTTCTGGAGCAGTTAACTATATATATAGATGATTCCTTAACTAACAACCTACTCGCCCAGAGCAAAGATGGACGACATAGGTAAATAGACAGGAGGTAGATAAATAGATGGATAAACAGAGACAGATACTTAGGGATGAAGAGAAATGTATAAAGAATTTTAGTTATCTTGAACAATACCACACAAAGATGCAACCAGGACACGCGCAGCTACCATATTATTCTCTGCATTTTCATACTTGTGACATTTCTGTTCTCATCTACCCGGGAAGACAGTTCTTATGACACAAATCTCTCTCTCTCTCTCTCTCTCTCTCTCTCTCTCTCTCTCTCTCTCTCTCTCTCTCTCTCTCTCTCTCTCTCTCTCCTCTCTCTCTCTCTCTCTCTCTCTCTCTCTCTCTTCTTCTTCTTCTTCTTCTTCTTTCTCAATCTCTTTCTATCTGTCAATCTATCTTGCTGCCCCTCTCTTTCCATCGTCTATCTCTCTATCTCCCTCTCTCCCTCTCTCCCTCTCTCCCTCTCTCCCTCTCTCCCTCTCTCCCCTCTCCTCCTCCCTCCCTCCCTACCCACCTACCTGCCTATTTATCTATCTATCTGTCTATCTATCTATCTGCACAGTGTTGCAGGGGTTGCCATCCGCAGAGTTAACCGGAATGCAGTTTCTGTTTGCCATTAAAACATTGTGTCATGCTGTCATACAGACTCGAGGCAGCATGACAGTGCACTGCAGGGCTGTGTGTGTGTGTGAGTTGCATGGCTTCTGTGATGCAACACGGCCTTGAATTGATGGATGATAAGCTGTGATACTGAAGCGAAATAATTGTCAACAGAAAACGTTGGCGAATAGTGGCGTTACATAGAGTTTTCGTCTTTTGGGGGGAATAGTTTTCGATACATTTTTTTCTATGTTGCAAGAAGGACACAGGTTTTGTTAGATGGTGGGAGATAGGGTTTTTATTAAGGGAACAGTAGATCACGTGTGGAAATGATAATGATAGGAGTAATGATAGTAATGGTGGTGGTAGTGGTAGTAGTAGGAGTAGCAGTAGTAGTAGTAGTAGTAGCAACAGTAGTAGTAGTAGTAGTAGTAGTAGTAGTAGTAGTAGTAGTGGTGGTAGTAGTAGTAGTAGTACAAGTAGTGGTGGTAGTAGTAGTAGTAGTAGTAAAAGTAAGTTGCAATGATGATAATGAGAATGATGGATGAAAATGATGTTGAGAATGACAATGATAACGATCGCAGTAATAATACAGATAATAATTATAATAACAAGGCATTGAAATGATATCATCATCTCTCGTCGCCCTTATCTGATATCAAGAATAGCACCAACATAAAAAATAATAAGATAATGACGGCGTTTAAAATGCAATCCACGAAATTAGATATTTTATTCAGTGGCGTCCGACTTAACGGTTTGGTATCATAAAGACGAGAATCCTACGATAACGGAAGCAAATTGCGACCTTGCCGATAACGAGGAAATTGATGAATTAGGGTGGGTGGGGGGTGGAATGGGGGTGAGATATGATATGAAATTCCGAGTCATGGTGATGGTTATGGGGACGAAGGTTTCACGAGGTTTATGGGTTTGTTTATGTCTAAGGCAGGAAATTGGTTTGACTTTTTTTTTTTTTTTTTTTTTTTTAAGAGGGCGCGGAAATGTCGGTCTGCAATAGGTTAGCGTGTCAGGATGTCAATGTGATTGCGAAGTTTTATGAAATCATTTACGCTTCTCAACTTTGACCTTGTATCATACTCATATACACACACTCTGCCACGCACAAGCACTCAAAAATCGATGTGTGTGTCTTTACCTACCTATTTGTACATACATGCATACATTCACACACACACACACACACACACACACACACACACACACACACACACACACACACACACACACACACACACACACACACACACACACACACATACACAAGAGAGAGAGAGAGAGAGAGAGAGAGAGAGAGAGAGAGAGAGAGAGAGAGAGAGAGAGAGAGAGAGAGAGAGAGAGAGAGAGAGAAAGGGGGGGGGGAGAAGAGAGGGAAAGGGATGGGAAAGGAAAAGAGGGAGAGAAAAAGAGAGGAAAGAAAAAAGAGAGAAAGAGAGAGAGAGAGAGAGATACCTACACACACACACACACACACACGTATACAAGCGTCCATACGTACACACATCTGCATGTCCGATTGCAAAGAGCGTCTTGCCGAGGTGCGAGCGGCGGCGCGCGGGATCACGAGAGCTGGCGTGGCGTGGCGAGGCGCCCATTGTGGTTCGGCGCTGAATCGTGTTTTGTTTGCTCATTAAGTTTAATAAGGGAACTTCTGCGCTTGGCACGGCACCGCTTGCGAGAAACCTGCACGTCGGACATGGCGACATCTGTAGAAAATGGGCGAATTAAGGATGATGATTCCTCAAGATTCGTCATTCTGATACTAAATCTTCGATGGAATCATATAATTTTGATGTGTCAAAAGTGCTTATCACACCAGAAATATTACTATACGTATTTTCTTTCATACATATTCTTATTGCCAACGAATTTCTTTACTTTTACAATTACTATGTGTATGTAAACTTAAAAAAAAAAAAAAACGGCGGATAAGCCTACCATTGCAAGGTATGGTTTTGGCCAGAGGACGCATATGAGTGTACATATTATATGTAGGACGTGAGAGGCGTTACTAAAAAGTCATTAAGAGTGTAACGTCGTAGTTACCTGTCCAGTAGGTGGGCGTAAATTGACTATCGAACCTGAAGGGAAAATGGCGCGTGTAGGTTAGCTACGAAGTAAACAAGAACGCGAGGATAAGTAATTTAGTCCAGAAATGTGTAATATTGTATGTATATTAAGGGGAACGGGGGCATTGGGCTGTGAACGTTTAATCTGATCGTGAAGTAAGTGGAACAAGAGGTCAAGTGATGATAAAAATACGATTGTTTGGTTATTAATCAAAACAGCCCAGGGGAATCACAGAAAACGGAATTCGGACAGGTCAAACCAGTATAAAAAAACAATGTTAATATAGATCAGAAAAAAAAGTAAAGATAGAGAAGAATAATTTTTCTTCAAGTTTAAAAAAAACGTATATAGGCTTCCGTGACACAAAAGGCGAGGAAGCGGGTCTCTCTCCTTAATTTTAGACGTCACACAGCATGGCCTTCGTGCGTGTGTTATCAAGGCGACATCACTAACACGCGGCCCGCCTGGAACTGATTTATTATTCAAAAGTGAAAGGGAGACGAGAAGCACCTTCGATGGCAGAAGCTTTTTCATTTCCCAGAGCGATAGTGATAAAAGATACGATAAAAAAGGAAGTAAAAAAATACACAGTGCTTAAAAAGATAATGATAACCCACGATCAGTGATATAATGGGTGACCGTGGCATTAATATAGATGTAGGTGATTAGGTCTCGTGTCGAGGAGTTGATTGAACACACAATCAGGACTCGAGGAGGTTTTGGCTGTTGAATCGAGGGTTCGAATCTTATTAGGCTTCGATCCTCTGTTTATGGGTGAAGTTGTTTGTATTTGTTATTATTATTATTAACTGTTATTTTGTGTCGGTTTGGTAACGTGCTTAAAATTAACTCTTCAAATATGCACTTTTTTTATTTGTTTGTTCTAATTTCTCGTCTATTTTAACTTTTGTTCTGTGAGTAACGGAATTCGATTGTAGTTTATTAAGGTTATGCGTAATACGAGGAATGTGTGTCAGTATGAACAGGAAGTCTTACAAGAAAGGGTTTTAAGCAGGTGAGTATTAGGAGGGTAGAAAACAGAAGGGGAGTAAAGAGAGACGTAGAAAGAATTGGAAAAGAAAGAAAAGAGAATTGGTCGATATTGGAGAAAGAGGAAGCGGAGGAATAAACAGAAATGTAGAAGGAAGAGAAAGAAAGTTAGGAAAGAAGGAAGGCGGACTGGGTCGATAAGGGAGAAAGAAGAGAAGGAATAAACAGAAATGTAGAAGGAAGAGGAAGGAAGGAAGAGATACTGTGTCGATAAGTGAGAAAGAGGAAGCGGAGGAATAAACAGAAATGTAGAAAGAAGAGAAAGGAAGGAAGGAAGGCAGACTGGGTCGATAAGGGAGAAAGAGGAAGAGAAGATATAAATAGAAATGTAGAAGGAAGAGGGAGGAAGGAGAATGGGTCGATAAGGGAGGAAGAGAAGATATAAATAGAAATGTAGAAGGAAGGGAGAATGGGTCGATAAGGGAGAAAGAGGAAAATAATGAATAAACAGAAATGTAGAAGGAAGAGAAAGGAAGGAAGGAAGATAGACTAGGTCGACACGGGAGAAAGAGGAAGAATAGGAATAAACAGGCGTAAAAGGAAGAGGGAGGAAGGAAGGGGGAATAGATCGATACTGGAGAAAGATGAAGAGAAGAAATAAAAAGAAATACAGAGGAAGAAGAAGGAAAGAAGAGAGACTGGTACGACACGGGAGAAAGAGGAAGATAAGGAATAAACAGAGACGTAAAAGGAAGGAAGGAAGGAAGGAAAAGAGACTAAATCGTTAGAAAGAGGAAGAGAAGGAAGTAAGAAAAAATAAATAAATGTGAAAGCTTATAAGTGGTTTCCGAGAGAGGGGAAGTAGGGTGGAAGTGGTTTCAGGGAAGTAACTAATCTATTTACGTTAATGGTGTGTGCGCGTGTGTGTGCGTTTGTGTGCACTTGTACGCAGTGTAGTGTTGCATAAGCATGGTTCCTATTTGTTATCAAGATGTACATTTTTTTGTAGTTTATTAATTGTTCGTTTACTTTTTTCTTATTTTATTTTTGATTGAAATCGCCCTTGTTGTTTTGTTAATGTCATTGATATTACTGTTGTTATTATTTATTTATTTACGATGATAATAGTAATTCTTATTATTATTATCATTATTATTATTATTATTATTATATTATATTATTATGAAACTATGATAATGATAATGATAACGATAATGGTGATGAAAATGACGATGATGTCGATGGCGATAGAAATAATATTAACAAAGAACAATAATATTATTTATGTAAAAATAGATATATAATCGGGGTCAGTCACTTTAAAAATATCGAGAATTAGGTCAGTAGGATAGGTTGTAGTAGCTAATTTGTAAGGTATCTTCCCCGTGATACTGACTCGAACTGAGGACGACGAGTGTATAGGACTTCCAGGGTTTACCTTTGTGACTGGAGAGTGGTTCGTGTGTGTGTGTGTGTGTGTGTGTGTGTGTGTGTGTGTGTGTGTGCGTGTGTGTGTTTGTGAGAGAGAGAGAGGAGAGAGAGAGAGAGAGAGAGAGAGAGAGAGAGAGAGAGAGAGAGAGAGAGAGAGAGAGAGAGAGGAGAGAGAAGAGAGAGAGAGAGAGAGAGAGAGAGAGAGAGAGAGAGAGGAGAAGGAGAGAGAGAGAGAGAGAGAGAGAGAGAGAGCAGAGAGAGAGAGAGAGAGAGAGAGAGAGAGAGAGAGAGAGAAATATAAAACGTTTTAGTGTCCCTTAAAACTTTTATTCGTTATGTGACCTTGATTAAACCCAATATCACTGCAGAGTTTGCAAACTTCACTGCGGTGTTGCAGAATTGCATTCCCGACATATTTACAGCCAGACATACATACAACACCCAGACACACGTACAACACTTACTTTCGCTGAAGAATGCTACTTGAGCGACTATAATATGTACGTAAATAGCTTCGGATTTCGGGTTGGAAGAATTCTTGATTCGACATCAGTGTACTATTTTGGTAATGTCTGCGTTTCGTGTCGATTTGGCGATTTGTGTCTTGTCACGTGTCACTCGTTTGACCTTTACGCTATGGCACGTGCAGCGGTGAAGAAATTTCGATCCTTAGCTCGGTAAGTATTGATGAGATGCCTTGGGAACAGCGTCGAAATTTCGAAAAGTGGCGGGAATTGACGGTAGAACTGGGGCAACGGATATTCATATGAATGTCCAGTATTTAGTGATGCAACCATTCAAATATTCTTCTAAAGATTTATGAATATTGAGTTATTTAGCGATGCAGACGATTCAGAGATCCCCTTTTTAAAAATTAGATGGATATTGAGCTACCTAGAATTCCTTCCTTCCTCCGTTTCTTTCTCTCCTTGGCCCTCGTCGACATTTTCAAACGCTCTAACTTCCAGGAACGACCCGAATGTATATCGCTTGCTGTGACCTCCTTCCCCGACCTCGATATTGGCTGTGGGGGATTTGGACAGTTTGTTTTATCGCTGAAATACGCGTTGCCTTGATACACTGTGTGTGCGTGTGCTTGCTCAGTACTTTTTTTTCGCTTATGGAGCTCCCTTGCCTCCGACGCGCATGTTTGCTTGTTTATTCTACGTGTCAGGAGTGTGTATAAAGTTAAGGTTATGTAAATTATTAGAGAGGGAAGGTGAAGGTGAAGGTGAGAGAGAGAGAGGGAGGATCAGACTGAGGCAGACAGGTAGATAGATAGATAGATACAGGTAGATAGATAGATAGACAGAGACTGTTTGGTTCTTCACCATAGTTCGTGCTGGATTTAAGGATGGGATACGATTTAATATTACTCCACGCTGCGTAAGATCAGAAAATGAAGATTAAGACTCAACTGACTTATTTATTATTATTAGTTAATCAGTTACGGATTGTCGTTTGCATTTTGTTCCGTTCAATTAAAGTTATTCCGCAGGTAGAGCGAGCAGGATCGCATTTAATCAGGAACCTCTTGGGTCTCTTAACTGACTTCATTGTTGTGTATCTTGTGCTTAAGAGAGGCACAGAGAGCACTCATGTAATGACTTAATATTCCATTTTGATTAAGCTACCCCGTTTGTTATCTACATTTAATCTAATAATTAGTGTA
>NW_020872873.1:976504-989004 GCF_003789085.1 Penaeus vannamei
GTATATTGAATTTGACTGTATATTCTGTCTTCTTTTTCAATGAAAATCATTATTTTTAACATTTAAGTTGGAACATAACATGTTTTGTGCATATTCATTACATTTTTATGTCCCATGATTTGATTTAATGAACATTTTTCTTCTTCACATTATCTGTCATCATTTATATTCAATTTCATCTCTTCCCATTTAGCTTGCACTCACCGCTGCCACCCCTATCTACCGTGGCTACCTGACAGACGTGGACTGCAGATGGGATGTTATTTCAAGTTCTGTGGACTGCCGAACGCGTGAAGAACGAGGCCTAGAGCCCCTCAGGAATGACAGATTTGTAATACCAAAGTCACGCTATGATTCTGTGGATTGTTACCTGTCTGAATGTGGTGCAAGGTAAAACAAAATGCAGTCGTTTTTGTTTACTTGATGAAATGGATTTGATCAATGGTGGATATATATTTCCTTTTCTTTGAATGATTAATAAGGTTTAGTGCTGATTATAACTCTTGATTGTGAAATGTATCTGAGAGATAACAATATATTTATGTCATGCTACATTCCAAATTTCTAAATATCACATTATCAATTTTTATATTTCATATGTTCTACACATTTAAAAAGAAAAACATTGCTCTTGATTGCTCTTTCATTTTGCTATTGTCGTACATATTAAGTATATTTGAAGAGGAAATTTTTCTAATAGATCTTGTATCAACATTTTTTTAAAATCTTCCTTTCTTTTTCAGATACAATGATATTCCCCTTGTATATGATAAGCAAATATATGATCAACTTGTCGACAGTAAGATTGACGAGTTTATGGCCCAACACGTGGCCCATCTTTTTATTCGGGATTCTATCTCTCTCTTCTCGGAAAAGATCCATCAGGATGATGAAAAGGAAATGGATCATTTCGAGGTAAAGATTTTCAGATAAGATTTTCATTAGAAATGGAAGTGATAGTAAATATAAATGAAGTTTTTATTATTGATACTGCATGCTGTGCAGCAGTCAGAAATTGTCATCCTAAGAAGAGAAAAGTATATATGACTATGGTAGCCACTAATTCTGATTTCTGAAAACTTCAGCAATACTTGAGGATTGCTAAATTTACTATTCTTTTGTCATCCTGTATAGAGTACGTCATTTGTCTTGATATCTATAATCTCATTATATTTAATCTAAAGGTCATATGTAGATATAATAGATTTGTTTAACCAGGTAATTTCTTTTCAGAACATCCAGAGCACTAATTGGCAGACGATGCGATTCAAGCTGCCACCTGTGAATAGTAACATTGGATGGCGAGTTGAATTCCGACCCTGTGAAGTACAATTAACGGACTTTGAAAACGCTGCCTTTGGAGTGTTCATTGTGCTCTTGACACGTGCAATACTCACCTTTAAACTAAATATGCTTATTCCTATCTCTAAGGTAAAATACTTGTATTTTATACATATATCTTTTGCTACATTTGATTTTAAAAATTAATAAGTGTGTTTATGAATTTGCTCTTTGTTTTTTTTTCATTCATATATGTATATATTGTAGTTTCTGAGGATTTGTATTGGCATAAGCTAATCATGATATATTGATACAAATTTCAGGAGGGCTCCAACTACAATGAAATATATTCCATTTCCCTTATAGGTTGATGAAAATATGAAAAACTGCCAGAAGCGTAATGCTGTTCTGGATGAAAAGTTATGGTTTAGAAGGGATCTCTTCTCTCGAGACTGTGACAAGGGAGATGATGCTAGTCTGATGACTGTGAATGAAATCATCAATGGAAAGGTATTTGAGAACTTCATTCATATGTTATGGTTGGTTTTGTTTTCATCTCAGCTTTCCATGCAATTTCAACTCATTCCTGTTTGTGCATATAAATGTCAGTGCCATTATTTCAATTTGAGGATCTGTCAGTTTTTCAGGTACCATTTAAAGAGGAGTCTACCAGGCTTTCAGTCATCATTGATTCAGTGTTTGTTTTCATTATGGTTGTTTTAATTGATTAATATGCTTGCAGGGTGAAGAATTTGTCGGTCTCATTCCCCTGGTGCGGCAGTACCTAGGTGCTCTAGACATGGATGCAGACACTGCCTGTACCACTGGCCAGTACCTCAATTTTATTAGTGCTAGAGCTGCTGGTACAGCCATGACTACTGCTGCCTGGCTGAGGAGCTTTGTCACATCACATCCTGAATATAAGTTAGTAGTTTTTCTCATGGTGGACCATTAACACATTGCTGAAAAGTTAATAGAATTTATGAATTTTAGTTTAAGTAAAAATAATTTTCCTGTATGAAAGCTTATGTTTCAACAGAAAAGTTAAAAGAATATTATGCAGTGATCCCTCTATGTTGTCTAAACACCATTTTCTTTTCGTCAGGCAAGACTCTGTTGTAAGTGATGGGATTGCATATGATCTCATTATTGCTGCCAGTGAAATCACTCAAGGGAAGCGCGAGTGCAAGGAACTGCTCGGTGGAACGCCCAAAACCAGAACGTCAGAGGACATCCCCAAAGCCATGAAGAAAATCATACAGATGACCTGCATACCTCCACGCAATGCCGAGTAAATTACAAGACTTTTGTTGAAGCATTAGGGATGATTATACCCGAGGGAACACATATCTTAATGTCATATCACCTTTTCACGATAGCTTGTATGGCATCATTACATTGAGATTGCAGTATCATCATTACTGTGCATTGTATTTTGTGAGTGATGATGGAGAGGTAGATCAAAAATCAAAACATGATAAAATTACCAGAAACAGAAATACATTTGGAAAAAAATGATTGGGTTGAATTTTTCAGACAAGCAGATTTGTGCATTTCATGAACATGTATTTGATGCCTGTAGTGGGACCAGGTTATTCCATTATGATACAAGATTGTTGTTCCTGGGAACCAGAAAAGGATGATATATCTTGAAAAAACATCAGTTTTAGCATAATTAAAAATAGTTTACAGTTGACTGAATTGTGGATTTTGTCCAGCAGTTTCATCAGTCATTCTTCTAAATCTAAGGAAAATTTCTGACTTAATTATCTATTTGAATTTGAAAAACATACCTATATATGTATATGTATATGTGCATGTGTGTGTGTATGTGTGTGTGTGTGTGTGTGTGTGTGTGTATGTATGTGTATGTGTATATATATATATAATATATATATATATATATATATATATATAATATATATATATATATATATATATGTATAATGTATATATATATAATATATATATATATATATATATATATATATATATAGAGAGAGAGAGAGAGAGAGAGAGAGAGAGAGAGAGAGAGAGAGAGAGAGAGAGAGAGAATATATGTATATATATATATATATATATATATATATTAATATATATATATATATATATATATATATATATATATATATAATAGTGTGCGTGTGGTGTGTGTGTGTGTGTGTGTGTGTGTGTGTGTGTGTGTGTGTGTGTGTGTGTGTGTGTGTGTGTGTGTGTGTGTATTGTATATATAATATAATATATATATATATATATATATATATATATATAATATATATATATATATATATATATATATATATATATATATATATATATATATATATATATATATTATATATATATACATATACATATACATATATACATACATACATACATACATACATATATATACATAATATACATATATATATACATATATATACATATATATACATATATATACATATATATATATATATATATATATATATATATATATATATATATATATATATATATAATATATATATATATATATATATATACATATATATACATATATATATATATATATATATATATATATATATATATATATATATATATATATATATATATATACATACATATATATATATGTATATACATATACATATACATATATATATACATATATATATATATATATATATATATATATATATATATATATATATATATATATATATATATATATATATATATATATATATATCTTAGAAGATATTAGTCAAGTTCATTCCAAGCAGAGAATCATAGATATCTTGTAATGATTACTAGTATAAAATTTGTAGACTAATATGACCGAAAAATTCTTACATTTTACGATTGTACTGTGTAAGATATGTTCAAATTAAATGAAAGATTGAAACAAAAAACAAAAAACAAAATATGCCCTTAACAGAAAAGCAGTTTTCAAATGAAGAATTCAGTTCTATTTGAAATTCACAAGTGTCTTGTATTGATCAGAGTGTGATGTGCAGGTAACAGTCAGAATTAAAGAATGTTAAATTTTGTGATGGGAACATAATTGTCAGTTTGTATATGAAACACTGAATATTAGGCATACTTTATTATCCATGGTAGATAAGAAATTAAACATTGCAGAAAGTAATACTGCTTAATATGCTTAACTGTTCAGATGATACTGAAAGTCTTGATGACAAGTTATTTAAAAGCATTTAATGCAAATGTCAGATAGATATCAAACGGATGTTTCATGAAAAAGAAATGTTGTTAAAAATGGTAATGGGCAGAATTTTAGAACTCTAATTGACAATGGATTAATTATCGACAATACTGGAATATTGGTTTGATTTTTTAAGATAAAATGATACTATAATTTGGACTTTGACAGCAATTCATTGCCATATTTTAAAGTATTTCTGTATGCAGATATTTGCACATGTTAATGTCATCAGGTCTCTGATGGATGGTGACAGTAACATACTGATTTTAGAGGATTAAGCAAATTATAGAAATAGTAATACAAGAAAACAAAGGGTTATCAACGAATGTTCACAATAATTATTAAGAAGCAACTTTCAAGGAATTCAGTCACTGCAAACAGTAAAGGAACCACATATGGCTTCTTGTTATGTCACCTATTACTATCAATAGTGAATCTATTCCTCTCTTGTAGACTGATATCTAGCAACTAGTGGATTTCAGTATATCAATCTAACAGTTTATAAATCAGTGTAAATGAACAGATCAGAACAAATTATTTCTGTGTCAGATAGCCAATCTTTTTGCTAATTGAGAATTTTTATTGCATTTCCTTTCCTTTTACATACAAAATTTGGCATATTGTTCAGGAAATTTCATGCAGCAAAAAGTCTGATTTGCAATTATGACACTAAATACAGAATTACAAGTTGTTATCGTCATTGGGATTAACAATGAATACTTCTCCCATACATTTTATTTCCCTTCTGTAAAGCATTTTTTCTTGTTTATTTTTCTATTTATGTTTTTTTTTTCTTCTTTCTTTTTTCTTTTTTTCAATACAACAGTTACAGGTATTAAAAGCAAGCTTGATGTGATATATGTGTCAAGTGAAAAAATAATGGTACATTTGAACTCTTTATGTGCACAATAATCCAAATTACTGAAGGGAAAGTAAGTATTATCTCCTATGGAGAGTTGCAATGGAATCATTTCTTGCAAGTCTGAGAAAACAGACAAAGACAGGACAATCAGGGTTATCTCAATGATTACTTGATTTTCACTCTTGTGATTTCTGTATTGCACTTCATGTTTTTGGTTTTGTGTAACCTAATGGGTCCATTAATGGGTAATGAGTTGTAATTAAAGGAATAATTCCCATTTTGTAGTTATTTAAATGTTATGTTCATATTTGTCATTAGGCAAGTGAAAGTGACAAAGAATATGTAAAATCACCAATATGCATTTGCAAATGAAAGAAATCAGTTTTGCAGAGGTTGGTGTTTTTATAATTTTTGTAAAGTTGTGTTGTGAGATTTTTATAATTCACCTTTTTAGTGCAAATAACCAGCCTCCTGGTTAACAAGAAATAACGAGAAATTACCCTGCGAATTTCAGCCTTAACAGATTTGTAATCAAATAAATCGTTTGTGTATCTGATTAAAGAGAATTATAAACCTGTTGTTTGACTAGATGCAACCATTGCTTATTACTCACAGTTTTTTCCCTCTTCAAGAAAAATAGAATAAGAATAAGATGGTCTTCTTGTGTATGTGTGTACAATTTGTGTATTTGTGTTCATTTCCTGCCATTACATGCAATCACCAATGCACATGCACAACATATAACAATATGAATAACAAGCATAGTACCATAATTCAATTCACTAATTTGTGCCTCAAAAATGACAGCAAAAAAATCAGACTACTGAGTTGTCATACACACACACACACACACACACACACACACACACACACACACACACACACACACACACACACACACACACACACACACACACACACACACACACACACACACACACACACACACACACACACACACACACACACACACACACACACACACACACACACTCTCCCTCTCTCTTACATGTACTCAAACATCATAGATTCATTTGATGTCCTCTTTTTGATTCTCTGTTCAAAATAAAGAATATTTAAATCCTAAATGATCTAGTATGAAGATAGGACATAATTTGACAATATTATTACAAAGACTAGTTAAGGTGTGTTAGGGACATAATATTTCAAAAATTGCATCATCTGAGCAACAATGAGTGCTGTCCAACCCAATACCTATGTTTAGCATTGCCACAGGCCAGGTGTCTGGATAGGTCAATAATGTGCTTTATTGGGAAAGTAAGTTACTTCTGATTAAGATTAGCCAATAAGCATCAGGAGAGAATAATCATAACTTAAAAAATAAAATGTTCAAATTGCACCAAGTGTCTTTTAAGTCATCAATGTCGTATATGCTTGTATGACAAATTTCCAGACACAGTTTACTGCCTGTGTGTCTTACTTATAAAGAAGGTATGCCATTGGTCACCCTGTATGACACTTGCTGATGTTTAGCAAGATTTAACCCATGTATCATAGAAAATCATACTGAATGGTATTGATTTCTAGATAACAAAGGCAACACCAAAATTGATAATGGTAGCTGTTTATTAAAGATGCAGCTTACATCTTCTGGGTCTCATTTCACTCCTTTTCACGCCTCATACCTCTATTCTCTCTTCATTTTCTTTCACTTCAGCTGATGGTCTTTAGTTATACATGCTGCTCAACTTGAGAATGATCTCTTGTGAAATGATTAATATCATGGATATATAAATGAAAGCTTCATAGGTTCTGTGACATGAGTAATGCAGTTTGGCTTCTTCAAATTGTGGTGAATATGTTTCCTCACTTTAGGAATTAGTACCACTAGTTACAAGAAAGCAGATCTGCTTTTAAGTAAGATGTGCTTTTGGAAATGTTTAGATGCAATTATGGTACATAAAAGAAAGAATTAATATGCTGCGTACAAGTAACATTCTATGAGATCATATGAAAGTATATTTACCTTTGGGAATCTATGGAGACTTCTAATTCTGAAATTTTAGTACCAGCATTGTTAAAAAGAGATAATGAATAGTTAGATATACTTTTCTTTCAAAGTAGCATAAGTACTTGTAAATCTACACATTTTAGTGATGACATAAGGGGGCCAATTATTTTCCTTCATTTAGCTTACATTTTCTTTCTTGGGTTTTCAGTTGGGTAATGCATAGGACAAAGTATTTCTTGGAATTGCCAAAAAAATTCAGTTATTACACAGGGTGAGTAAACTATTCCATATTGCTATTATTATGCACAAAACAAAAGTTTTGAGTTCAAACTTAATTTTCTTTGAAAGTCTGGATCATAAGCCCACTGCTTTTTTTCTGGAACTAGGTCTTTTTCTTAATGGGATAAGTAATGCTGATGTTTAGTTGAGTGAGATAAATTACAAAGCAAATATAACTCCCAAATGAGCTTTGAAATTGTCAGGATTTGTAACCGTACCTTTTACATAATGGATCATAGAGTTACTTAGTCAATTGATATGGAGTAGTAACTTAATCATCTGATATTTTATTATCTCCCAATGTTTATTTTTGTGCTCTGCCCCTGTAATGAATATGCCTGTGATGGAATGGGTAAGGAGGCACAATTATATTCCACAACTTTAATAATATAATAATGCATTGATTAACTATATACACTGACAGATTTGTGAGGCTATTACTGAGCGAGCAACAACCACCAGCTTCATTCATTGATGCTCCTGGCTGGACTGCAAGGACAGACCTGGCGATGCCAGGTCCTCTAGACAGAGAGCTGGTTGTTCGGGTGTAGACTTGGTATTTTGGCCTTTATCTTGAATAACCACCAAGATCATCCACAGGTACTACAACCCTAACATAAACACAACTTCCACGACGACAGCCCCCTTACCACCAAAATATTTTTCTACCATCATAAGTAAGTTAGGCCACACCAGTTTTATGTATTGCTTCTTGGATTTCCCTCTTCAATTTTTTGCATTAGAAAATTAGAAAAAAAAGGCCGAACCAGAAACCATTACAGATTTTGCTTTTGCAAACCTGTAAATATTGCCACTATTAGAGAGACATGCTTTTATTAGAGAGCTTCCTTGTAGTCATATGCTAGAGGACAACCAATCAAAAAGCATTTTATTTTTCAAAACAATATGGTGCCTTAGAAGGTTTTGTTGTGTGCTGGTGTGTGCCACTCTAAATTCTAGAACAGTTTTAAACTATAAGGTTAGTTCAGTTTAGAATTTAGTTATAGAGAAGTTTAGAGGATGTAGACAGTAGAGCAGATTGATGTTTTCTTTGTAAAGCTGAAAGTTTACATGCCAAAAAATACAACAACATGCCAGAGGAAAGGGACCTGACAGCACTGTTGTTGTATGGGTTCTTATTTATGGGGTATGGATTGCTTGTTTTTTAAGGTTACTGGCTTATTAAACATAAAAAACAAAAATTACAATAATAGTAGTAAATGGAACACAAGTAAATTCAGTCAAAAGCAATTTTTTATTTGGAATTGTAGTAATAGATCAAAGGACAGGATTCATTATATAAAATGTGCCATGAAAAGCTGAAAATTTGAATAATCCTGTTATTCTTCATGTTCTGTAAGGCCTAT
Source organism: Penaeus vannamei (assembly GCF_003789085.1). NCBI lineage: Eukaryota > Metazoa > Arthropoda > Malacostraca > Decapoda > Penaeidae > Penaeus > Penaeus vannamei. The sequence continues at coordinate 985,480 of NW_020872873.1, forward strand.
ATTTTCACCCCAGACTTTTTGTGTTTTTTTTGCCGTTGCTCCATTTTTTTTTTTTTCTTTAATCCAAGAAGCAACAAATAAAATTGGTGTGGCCTTAAGGTTACATTTCATCAACTAGTGCACTGAATGTGGCACAAGTGTCACTGCTTTTGGCTGATGAAATATTGAAGGGCCCAAATATAAATTTGGTTATGAACTTAGACCAGAAAAAAATTATATTTCCATAGGAAACTCAGATTCTGAGGAGTACCTTCCTTTTCATTTACACTTGTTTAGCGCATCTTTCCTCTCCCCCCAAAAAAGTATCATACAGCTGTCATGCCTGATACTAAATTCTACAGCTGCAATTAAATTTTCTTTCCATTTAAAAAATTGCCAATTCAGTCTTCATTATTACAGAACAGTTTCCAAAGTGGTTCATATCAATGGAACCATCCAAGGGAACAATGAGAAATTAAAATATAATAATGATATAAAAAATGAATAATAAACAGGTCAATAAAAAATAAATGTTTTTATTCACATGATCGCTTCCAGTATAGGAAAAGAAATTGAAACTAAAGAAGGAGCAATAAATTTTACTGAGAAAGAATAAAGGGAAAGGGAAAAGGAATGTGTGCCTTTCCATAAAGTATAATATCACTTATCTGATATATTACTTTAATCTTACATGCCTGATGGTTGATGAAGGATCAAGGATTCCATGGAGTCAATGGTTTATAAAATTTGTGGACCCTTCCTATTGACCAAGGATTTCTCATTTCAGAGCTTGTTCCCATCAGAATTTTTCACAGAATACCTATTAGTGTGTTATCTGCTGATCTAATATAGCCTGTTCAATCTGGATATATGAGAGACCACTCCCCATGTCATGAGTACCATACCTAAACATCATAAGTCTCAACTCCTGTGTTGATATTTCATTATAACATTTACTACACAAGAAAAGAATGCTCTAATGCCTTTAACTCTGTATTTACTTTTGTATACACGTAAATGGAAAAATATGAGATATGGAGAGGCTATCATTATATATCAAGAGCAAATATGATTAGGAGGGTAGCTGAAAAAAGTTGACACCATTCCTTACTCATAACTAAATTTTACAAAAACTGAAATCTGTTCACAGTAATAAAGCATGGCTTGTAAAATAAAAGGCTATGAAGTGTACAATGGTTATTGCAAATTCATGGCAAAACAATGTTAGAGCCAAGGCAGTTTTCTTAATGAAAGATTTGCAACTAGATATGCCTGATTTACTTCCCACCCTCTGATCAGTCACCAATTAGCTGACCATGTGACTAGTGGAAGGGATCTGATGTTGCCAGCCTTGTTCCCCCCAAAATACATAATCTGACTATATCTTACACTTTCCCATATCATATATTGATATTAATGTGGTTAATGGTGTATGGGAAGAGTAGTCATGAATTGAAGAAAACATAAACTAGAGAAGCAAATACCATAGATAAATCATGAGTCGTATTTTGTTTTGAATGATCAAACTACCCATCTTTCAATAGAAATAATAAATCAAATAATAATTTAAGCTTTTAGTCAGATTTGTTGGTATTACGCCTTTGGCTCTGGAAGATGTGTAATTCATATCATTACTGACTTGATCATAGCTCCAGGTGATGTGCTAACTCGGGTTATGGCTAAAGAGGACAGGTCATTCATGTCATGTTACAATATGTATCATCATCATCATTGGGAAGCTAATCCGACTGGGGCATATAGCCACATTCACTCTTCATTTTCTACCTACAAGGGTCTCATGGCAAGCTGCCAGGCAGGGCTTCAGCCTATTTCTACCTCATCATGACAGGACTGATCAGTCTGCTCAGGCCATGACTTCCTAGGTCATCTTACTGGCCTCCTCCATCCAGAGTTGTATGTATGCATATTTTATGCTCTTCTTTATAAGATACTCATGCCCACACATCACATTCCCTGGAGCACTGCCTGTGTGAGAATGGGACATATAATGCTCTTACTGGTTGTTATTTTGTATAAAAGGGACGATATTTAGCGCATAAATCACTTGCCTAGTATTTCTAGATGTCACATTCCAAAAAATTGTGCTCTTTTGCTGCTGCTGTAAACCTGTAAGTAACCTTCACTCTAGTTTGCATAATCAGCCTCCTTGTATCAACCACTTAGATTGTCATTTTTTTTTTCAGTTTATTACCAGTATCACCTTTTTTCTGAAACTTGATGATCCAAAGAGGCAAGTATGATAATAGTACATGAGAATTCTGTTAAACTTCAGAATTTATTGGCAAGAGACTTGTTTAGTCTTATAACCATCTCACACATGTATTTGTAAGAGATCCCTTATACAAATGTTAACTTACTGATCTTCCTTGTGTCTTCTTCAGAACCTTAACCTAAATTATACATGTGTTAGTTAACCTTTGCTAATATTTCAGTTTTATTTATTTATTCTTTATAACAAAAGGGATGGGCAATGCTACAGGATGTTACTCATATCAGATATTACAAAAATATATTTTCAAAATTTCTGAATTTGCAGTGTAGAGCAGTATTTTCAAATGTCCTTTACAAAGCCAACTTCTCTGTACTTTCAGAAGTAATTTGACTGGATTCTATTAAAGATAATGAATTGAGGTAATGGTTTATGGTTACAAAGCAATATAAATGTTCATATAGCACTATAGGAACATCCAGTAGGGAAAAGGGTTAAGATGGGGTTAAATTGATGATTAAATGTGCTACATGACAAAAGCAGTTTAGGTAATCTTGTCTAAAGAAAAAGTGGGATTCCACAAGGATGTCCATGGGGTAAGGCAGGGATTAGCAAAAGGGGAAAGGGAGATTAAAGGCAATTAGATCAAAGAGCAGTTTTGGGAGAAATGTCCGGAGGGGGAGGAACCTAGGTAAGTGCACTGTTGTGACAAAAGGGAGTCACATTTGCATCCATGGGGAAGGTGAAGACAGATGGCATGTGTTGGGAGGGAGTAGGAAGAAGGGTGTTGTAGCAAAACATGAGTTGGAGGAGGATGGATGTTGGCAGTTACTTAAGTGTAGTGGGAATTGGAGCAGTGATTGGAAGATACATGACGGATAGGTATGTTATTTTGGGTCATGATTTGATAGTTTTGAATGTCCTGAAGTTTCCAAAAGGGGGTAAGTTGGGGAGGTCTGAGAAACAATGGTTTTCTTATGGGGTGACAGATCTATGAGGGGCAAAAGGAAGAGGTAGATGTAGAAAAGGATGGTGTGGAATAGTTAGATTGTCTGATGTGGAGAGAGGAGTGTCTCGATCTAGAACGGAAAAAGAAATAGACAGAGAGACATGGGGTAGAAGTGAAAATAAGTAGGAGGAAGAGATATGGGGGGTAGAAACATCCTGGGGAGAAGGCGAGCAGCAGACCAAAGGATACCACTAGAGTAAGTAGCAAGAAAAACCTCTTAGGTGTGCTTCCTGCCTGACTTCATGTAAAGCGAGGCCAAATTTAATTTGCTACTCCAGACTTGAACTTGTACGTAGGGTAGCCCCAA
>NW_020872873.1:1001504-1011504 GCF_003789085.1 Penaeus vannamei
TGCCCTGACGAAGCATTAGCGAAAAGGCTATTATCCATTTCTATGTAAATATTTTGAACCTACCCACTAATCTCTTCAAACAGCACTGTTCTTTCCTTAGGGTTCTTCATTGCAATGGATTCCACAGCACCCTGGAAGACAAGGAAGTTCTTGCCCTTCACATTGATGCCTAGAGATTCCAATTCCTTGAGATAGGTCTGGCTGCTGACCACCTGAAGATAATGAGGAATTTGATAAAAAATTATAAAACAGAGGATATCATAGTAAAGCAACAAGAATAAAACTACTAATTAAACAACAGAATTATAATAAATAAAATTAATAATAAAAAATTAAATTACGACAACCTACATTTCCATTGATCTTATGGTCTGATGACGAGCCTTGTACCAGACGAGTGAACCTCTTCTCCTCTCCGCTTTCAAGCGTGAACACGGCTGTCACGTGAGCTGTCCTTGATATAGGCTGTCCAATTGAGGCGCCATGGATGAGGTCACTCAGACGCTTCACACGCAGGCTGGATGTCTTCTCTCCCATGACGAAAGAGATGGCATCCATGAAGTTGGATTTGCCTGAGAGAGGTGTGACATATTAGAACTAATTGCCAATTTCTTTTCTTACAAATAAATAGATCAAGGTGTATAAATGGGATTTTGCCATTTGTCTCTCTCTCCTATCACTTGATTTGAGACTACACAAAACTTCAAAGCAATCTTCCAATAAAAAGGAATACAGATATTGAATACCAGTCTTTGCAGCATCCAAAACAATATTTCCTTTATCTACTTAAGATGAGAATTAATCAAGAAATACTGTAATGGAACATATGTAAAAGGTATCAAATATACATGTTATATATGATGTACGTTATCTGTATCATGTATTCAATAAAAAAAGAAAGAAAGAAAAGAAAAATAAATAAATAAATAAAATTTGCTCTCTCTCTCTCTCTCTCTCTCTCTCTCTCTCTCTCTCTCTCTCTCTCTCTCTCTCTCTCTCTCTCTCTCTCTCTCTCTCTCTCTCTCTCTCTCTCTCTCTCTCTCTCTCTCTCTCTCTCTCTCTCTCTCTCTCTCTCTCTCTCTCTCTCTCTATAGTACATCATAAACCATATAAATATCCATTTCATTGCAAATTGCTAAAGCCTAGAGGAATCCATTTGCCGAAGTTTCAATTAATATACCATTATTTGCATTACACCAATAATACAAATAAATCACAGTATGCGTAACATGAACATGCCGAAATGGGTAAAAATGGGCAAGGGCCAGGTGATGAGAACTTGCCGTCATGAGTAAAGACCAGAAAAGACTCGCAACAAGTGCATAAACCTTTTGGAGTGTGATTAGAATCATTTGGCATTTAGAAAAAGGCTTTTGCATTATTCCCATCGATAAACGAGTGTAGAATGTAATGTTCAAAAGCCATGACTGGAAGAGCACCAGCTCCAGGAAGGATGCCATTTCCATGATATTCCTGACCGCCGTGACCAGCAGCACTGGTTGTATCACAGTAAATTTAAAATTGCCAAAAAGATATATAACATAAATAACAAAATGGTAGAAAAACCCACAATTCACAAACTAGATTTATTGAAGAAATTGAGACAACAGTTTTGGAAACGTCCTCCATTTCATCTTCTACATTTTTTTTTTTTTTTTTTTTTTTTTGGTGCACTGAGATATTTACTACATATAGAGATTATAGACTCTGTCAAGGGAAAACAGTCTTTTACCATCTGGATAAAGCAAATCCAGAAAACTATGAACATTGGAAAATGGCAAAAAAAATAAAACCTAATAAGGTTTATGCAAAATAACTTTGCAAAGGGAAGGCATAGATTATTGTCAACACAGACAAGTGTTCGAATGCACCCAGCCTACATTCTGCACACTTTTCAAAGCGACCATTTACTTAACCTAATGCCTTTACTTTTGTCTGTGTGACTGCCAAGATGTAACCAGATTCAGGGGGTTAATTATCAATATATTAAATAAGTGGACAATGACAGGAGTCTGCCATTCCTAAACTTAATGGTCTGGAAAATCTGTACGGTATGGCCACACTAAGTTCGGGCAAATTGAAGATGATATTTTTGTAGAGGACAAAAAGTAAGAGAGGTTGGTACAAGAAAAAATCTGCAGACATGAATGGTAATGCCACAAATAAAGCCTAAGTCCACTCGGCACTCCAGCGGCTAAAACCACTCGCTCGGGACGAAAGAACAAGTTGCCGCGCAGCTCGCGTGTGCATGACTGCACACCTACATCACCCCTACCTCACGACCAATCAGGAGGCGGCAGTTTAGCAGAGATTTTTAATTGCTCATTCAAATTCAAGTATAATATTCCATATAGTATAAAAAAAAAAAAAAATGCACACGACTATCGACTAATGTTTCATATATATTCACGTCTCAGCCCTTTTTTACCTTAAAATGTGTATTTTGATCCTCAATTTTCACTAACTCATTAATATCCTTAATTGTCAAACTACTTTAAACAATACAGTCGATACTGTTGAGGGGGTGTTGGGCAGTGCCCAGTCACCGCAACTTGGACAGTTGAGTAGATTTTGTGTTGGTTACCGTGTGCACTTGCGCTTTCGTATTCAAATGTGGCACCATAATCGGACACTCTCATTTCGGAAAAGTCGTATTTCATTACATTCATAATTAACTTTAGCCATTTACCGACACTGAAATCAAGCTGGGCCCATTCTTTACCCCCACCCCCAAACCTCCGGTTCCCCACGTGTCCCCCATGACTGTTGGATGGGTGCGTCTGTACCATAAAGAATTACCTAATAGTCTTCATAATATGTTGGAAAAAAAAAAAAAAAAATTCAAACTGGCAAAATTTAAGTAAATATTTACATGAGGACCAGTGCCAGAGACCAAATTCCCAACTCAAACTAACAAACATATGAACCAATCGCAAATACCCAAAACCTTCCTAACAAAGGTGTTTTGCCACTAGCAATTGCAGTAAAGCCTAAATCAGTGTATACTTTAACCCTGTGAACATCACGAGCAGCATGTTATATAAATGCTTGTTGTAGGCACTAAGAGTGCACAGTTTGTCTTTTCATCTTTCATGCTTTGAATTATAGAATGAGTGTGTATCACTTTAATTTCAAAAGTAGCATGCATAGACCGATTTGGTAACAGCTAGCAACCGCCCCTAGTAATGAGCACTTGGTGAAAACAAACCTCGTTCGTTCCAAAACCCACTGCGCTTTGCTTACAGTCACTGAATTTTTCTGAGAATTTGGATTCTTTGCATGAAAATGCCAAGGAGCAATCTTATTTTTTAAATTATTTATCATGATTTCTTGTAATACATTGATCCACCTCACCCAGACTTTATTCGAAGTGTCGTCAAGCACTGTACATTAGATGCCTGTTGCCTTTGTCTGAAATGTCATATGGCTCAGTAGATGAAACAAATGAAGAGGGCCTATCTCTTGAGGTCAAATCATTGAGAGAGAAAAATGAGTTGCGCCTTTGTGTGACTTCATTGTCTCCTTTGAATAAACACCTAATAAATGGGAAGAAAAGTGATGTTTGGAAGTGGCACGGATTCCACAGAAAAATTCTCTATATAGCTAAATGTCATAAATTACTGTAGCAAATTATGTTACAAAATTATTATTATTATTATGTGGCGTGTTGGTGAAATAGTCGCAAATGTAGGGATATTTGATATATACTATTTCGAAGGATCGTCGATCCAGATCTTGGCAGGCAGGCGGTATGGGCACTCTGTTGGCTGCATAGCTTCTAGTTTAGTTTCATATTGCTTTTTTCACTTCGGTTTTCAAAGAATCAAAGAATTCATCCGCCATTTTTGTTCACACTGATAAGGATATCATTGCAACAGGTTTGTTTTCATCAAGTGAAATGGTGACTCCGACTCGTGATGTCACACCAAATCAGTCTATTGCCCTCCTTCACTTTAACCCAAATTTAATAAATTTCATAAGAAAATTAACAAAAAATAACATTTTGCAAATCAAAACCTTTAGAAATCAGCCACACTAACAGCTGCTATACAGTCATCATGAGGTCTAATTCAACAGTTCTCCTCAGGCCAAAATGGCATAGGTAGGCCATGTAAACAATGGATATGTCAAAAAGGCAAGAAATGTCAGGCGGAGTCACAGGACACAGTCGACACCAAATCCTACACTGCTTTATTCCTCTCCTCATTCCCTGACTCCCGAAACGGCTCGAAACCACCTGAAAACCACCCACCGGAGCCATTGGGGCCGATGACCGCCGTAAAAGGCTTTAGCGGACCGATGTGATAGAAGCCTCGGTAGGACTTGAAGTTCTCCACCTCAATGTACTTCAAAATGGCCTTCATTGTCCCTTTTTCTTCCTCGCGTTGCTAACAGGCCCAGCAGGAAGAGGGGAAGGACACCATATTCCTCCCCACGAGACGAGGGGAAAGGCTGAAAAACGGAGACCACAACACAAGCCTCAAAACAAACTCGAAGTGTTTGTTTACGGTAAAATGGCGCGTAAACAGTGTTGCCAATGCCGGCGGAAAGGCGATGGTTTGGATTGTTGGTGTTAATTTGGTTGATTTATTGGATAATAGGTGTTGTCACTAGGATTATTAATGTCATTGGTGACTGGGCACTTTTTATATCATTGATGCCAAGTTGAGTGATTAATATTAATTAGTGGCAATGGAAATACGCTAGATTGGAGTACTGAAAGTGCTAAAGATATGCAAAGTTTTTTTTTCTTGATGATATTGATAAATTATTTATATTGTATGTACACAATACTGGATTTCCATACATTCTTTTCCGGTCACCTGTTCCTTTTGGGTTTAGTATTAACTGTCAAGCTTGTTTTTCGTAATGTCACTTTGACATTCTCAGGGTACGATTCAGTGGATTATCATCAAATATAAGATTTTATAATCTTTAATATTAACATACTATAAGAAATTTTACTGAAAACAAAAATTATTACCATGAGCGAAAATTTACTGCTGATACTTGTTGAACGTAAGCCTGCGCCGCGCTGATTTTAAAAAATGATTTCTGATTCACTTGTTTCATTGTGTCCGTAAAAAGAGAGAAAGTGCATGAAATCATCCTCGCACGATCTTCATATTATATGAAAATATTGTGTCAACGTTATGTAATAGAAAAAAATGAGATGGTCAAGAAGTGAAAGCGCTAGATTTAGCGTGTTGCTCGCTAAATTGGTAATGCTGTCAGTAAACCGAAAATAAATTAGACGGTGGTTCTTTTTCAAGTAAATTGAGAAGAAATAATTATCATTAGAACAACGGAAGTATTTTATCGGGTGTCCGTGATAACTTTTGAATTTTTGAAATTATTTGTTAGTTAGATGTACTGAGGTGATGTATTAGCTTTGCAGTGATATTGAAGATGAGATATATATTTCAACTTATATTAAATGATTTCATTAGCATCTCATCGGTAATGGATGATGATGTGTGATATAAATGCCTCTGTATGACGTTCTGGATGTGATAAAACCTCATGGCATTTCAATGTTGTTAAATGCGTAAATCTAGAAATATTTGAGATTTTAGCAGCCGCTTCTTTGTCGTCTGCTACTGGTATGAAGCAGTAACTTTGTACGATAATTTCCGCTTTTGCTATGCACTTAGACAAAGTATTTTCAAATAAGCGTTAAATGTTGAAGCAACATCGTAACTATTGAGATTTATTAATATTCGAAGCATTTTTATTAGAAGAGATTCGTGTTTTCGTGACCATTGTCTTAGAATATAACCAATAGGCTAAGATGCACAAATGAACAATTAATGTCTTTACACCAGTATATTTATCCCCAGTAAATCTAAATTAGACCCGACAGGTCAGCATGAAAACTCTAACCAGCCTAATCGCGAAAATTTACTTCGAAATTATCCAAATTACCATAATGACAAAAAAAAATCATTTACAATCAGTCCGCCAGAATATCTCTTCAGTGTACGACAATTTATTGACTTGGAAGGCGATGTAGCGGGACAGAGAAAGGACTTCCTCGCCTTCCCTACACCAGTCATACCATGGACGTCTGCTAGCAAACGTCAAAGAGAGAGACAAGAAAAGAAACCCTCTGCTTCTAGTGGCGGTTTTGCAATGGCTCACTCCACGATGAATGGACATCACAATTTGAACAAGATGGTGTACAAATTGGTCTTAACGGGAGGTGAGTACGCGAGCATTTTTCCACGTTTTACATGTATTGAGGGGAAAAAAGAGGGTTATAGTGTTGTTATCGAGCTCATGTATGGTGTGTTTCCTCCTTAGTCTATATGAATGAATGACCAATAGACACCCTCTATACCTAAATTGGTCTCATAATATGGTTAGTACACTTAGATCATATTTATTCTTTACCGAGGGGAAAAGAGGGTAAGGGAAGATTTCTAGAGGTGTCAGTTTGCTACATTTAAAGCTGCAACATTTTCCTGTGTAAATGGGAGGGACTGGAAACCTGAGACAGAAAGCGTGGCGTCTCACAAAATGCGTGCTCTAAACGGTCCATATTGGTACAAAAGGTGTAATGTGCACGTGTATGATTTGTGGTATTGCATCTCATCCATTTTTTATATATTCATTTTTATTATTATTACTCTATATATATTTTGAGAAGCGATCGTATATTGCATGACAAGGGGAGTTTACCGTAGGAACTATGTCGTAAGAAAACGAACAGGATAACGTAAGGAAAACGGAGGTTGTCGATATAAATTGCATAATCAAGGTTGGAAAAAAAAAGTTCTACAGGTGTGCGGACTTGAAACATAGATTTTCCGTCGGTGGGAAAAAAATTGTCATTGCATCATGGTGGAGGGTCGGTAACCTGAAAAGTCAACGTGGTGTAAAGACAGGTCAAGCGTAAAAACAGGTTAGCGTGATGTAAAGACAGGTCAGCGTAACGCAAAGACAGGCAAACGCAAAGACAGGTCAGCACGACGCAAAGACAGGTCAGCACGACGCAAAGACAGGTCAGCACGACGCAGAGATAGGTCAACGTAACGCAAAAGACAGGTCAGCATAACTCATAAGACAGGTCAAACGCAAAGACAGGTCAAACGTAACGCAAAAGACAGTCAGTCAAAGACAGGTCAGCATAACGCAAAGACAGGTCAGCATAACGCAAAGACAGGTCAGCGTAACGCAAAGACAGGCCAACATGACGCAAAGACATGCCAACATGACGTAAATACAGGCCAACATGACGCAAAGACAGGTCAGCCCGGGAGGTCGTCATGGCGCAAAGACAGGTCAGCATGACGCAAAGACACGATCATGCGGTGCATCGTGAGCTTCAGGAACTGCGACATTGCGGGAATACGGTGTTGCTGAGGGTCGTCATTGCGCGAGTAGACAGCTCCGGCGTTGTAAACATGACTGTGATAATGACAGAGCGAAGGCAGGGTGTCAAGGGTTGTTTTGAAGGCTCTGTCAACTCTGTCAATTGGTAGATGGCAGGTGAATGAATAGGTAGATAGGCCGGTAAAATGTTCATCCATTCACACATATATATATATTGTATGTTTATATCTATATTGGCTTACATTTATATTCACACACACGTGCACACGCAGGCACGCACACTCATACGCGCAGGCATACACACGCACGCACACGCACACACGCATACGCTCAGGCGCACGCAAGCACACGCACACACACAATTATAAATAAACATACCGTTTATATTTTATGCACATATGTATACGAATATGAGTAAAAATGGTACATGTATACATAAATCAAAATACTCATATTTAAAGAAAGTTAGCCGATGCAACCAAATGCAAACGCATCTAAATCCATATCTCTAAATCTCAAAAATAACGAAGCAGCGCGCACGCCGCTCCTGCAAATCTCTCAGAGGGAATTCGCGCAGAAGCCTCGGAGTGAAGCCCAGAGCAGCTTCGGCGCGCCCGGGAAGCTTAGAAATGGGTTACGATATTCTAGTATATCCGGTGTTTGATCGCGCGCCACGTTCCCGAGACTCCTCCCCCCTCCCCCCCTTATCCTCCCTTCCCCTCCTCTTCTCTTCCTTCTCTTCTCTTCTTTTCTTTTCTCTCTCCTCTCCTATTCCTCTCCCCTCCTCTCTTTTATATTCCCCTATATCCATGGTACCCCTACCCCTCTACCCACGTACCCAGTGACCCCTTTTATATCCCATTGTCCCTACCCTGGACCCCTACCCCGTGCCCATACCCGCCACTCCCTATCCCCGCCCCAACCTCCCCTACCCGAAGCACAGCACAGGAAAAGAGGGGAGGGGGAGGGGCGGGGGGTACTGGGTGCTACTGTGATAGACGCTCCACCCGATGCTTTGTGTCTGTGCGCTTGTGCTCGTGCGTGCGATAGAGAGGGTGGGTAGGGGATGGGGGATAGAGAGAGGGAGAGCGAGAGAGCGAGAGCGAGAGAGAAAGAGAGAGAGCAACCTATACTAGTAAAAAGGACAAATGTCTCAAAAGGTGTTCAATATATTGACCATATTATTAGATAGATCAGGAATACACCAAAAGTAGATATATTAATGCAAGGGACAAGAGATAATCGTCACCATTTTTTTTTTCTTGCTTGCTCTTATCTTTATCTTTACTTTCTTTCATCATTTATTTATTTTTATTTTTAATTTTTATCATTATAAATTTTTTTACGTTTGAGTTCTGGCGGCGGCGATTCGGTAATGAGCGCACTGTTACCATGGCGAAAACATAACCCATTTTGCGCCGCATGCAGTGTTACCACGCGAGGTTATACAGTACATTGTACCCCCGACCCCCTCCCGTCCCCCACCCCCACTCCCTTTGCAGTGTTTGTGCGAAGGTGTTTTCCCTCTCTTCTTCCTTCTATACCCTTTCTCTCTTCTTTCTTTCTTTTAAATCTCCTCTCTTTTCTTTCCTTTTTTCTCCTCTACCTTTCGTTTGTTTTCTAGCTTTCCTATTCTCTCTCACCTTCCCTCTCTCTCTCTCCTCCTTCCCTTTGTCTTCCACCTCCTCTCTCTCTTCTCTCTCTCTCTCTCTCTCTCTCTCTCTCTTCTCTCTTCTCTCTCTCTCTCTCTCTCTCTCTCTCTCTCTCTCTCTCTCTCTCTCTTCTCTTCCCTCTCTCTCCCACTCTTTCCCTTTCTCTTCCCTCTCTCTCTCTCTCTCGCTCTCTCTCTCTCTCTCTCTCTCTCTCTCTCTCTCTCTCTCTCTCTCTCTCTCTCTCTCTCTCTCTCTTCCTCTCTCTCTCTCTCTTCTCTCCTCTCTCTCTCTCTCTCTCTCTCTCTCTCCTCCCCCACCTTCCCCCCCTCTCTCTCTCTCTCCCCCACCTTCCTTCCCTCCCTCTCTCTCCCCCCACCTTCCTTCTCTCTCTCTTTCCCACCCACTCTACTTCCCCTTCTGCCTATATTAAACCATGTGTATCGTGATGGTATTTTTCCCCCTCACCTGAGCAATGACACTCCTCTCGGGAATGCAATTGAAGTAGCGAGATCAATTGTAGGCTTCACTCTGCTACAGAGAATTGGGCCTTGGCACTGTACATACTTACAACATACATACATTTATAGACATATTTATATATATATTTACATATATATGTATATGTATATTTATATGCATATTTATATGTACATTTGTATGTACATTTATGTATATATTTTATGTATTATATATATATTTATATATTTATATATTATGTATTTTTTTTATAAATAAATATGATATATGTATATTATATATTATATTATATATATAATATATTTGTATATATTTATATAATTATAATTATATATATTCATGTATGTATATATGTATAATATTATATTATATATATATATATATATATATATATATAATATATGTATGTATTTATATGTATGTATTATGAATTTATATATATATATATTTTGTATGTTGTTATTTATATTATATATATTTATGTATGTATGTATTTATATATATGTATGTATGTATGTATTATATATATATGTATG
>NW_020872873.1:1024004-1026504 GCF_003789085.1 Penaeus vannamei
CTTCCAGCAGAATAATTTAACGTTGTCGCTTTGAATTTTTTTCCGAGAATTATTTTCTTTGTCATCGAGAGTATTGTTCGTGCACTTATAAATGCTAATGTGTGTGCGTGGGCGTGTGTGTGTGCGTGCGTGTGCGTGTGCGTGTGTGTGTGTGTGTGTGTGTGTGTGTGTGTGTGTGTGTGTGTGTGTGTGTACGCGCGCTTATGGACATAACATTGATATACAGAAGTTATATGGATGCATGGGAAATGTATCCGTGTAGATATGTGTATGAAATAAACCTACCAAAAAGACCAGAAAAGGAAATGTCGAGTGAAAAGAGAATCCTCTTTATCCTCGCCCGAAGAGGAAATTTCTTGTGAAAAAAGGAATCCTCTTTTATCCTCACCTGCGTCAGCCAGGCTATACTTCACCTTCACTGCCCGAGGTGTACAAGTTGATAAACACTGACGTTTCGTAATGTACACGTGCACACATCGCCGCTGACGCCTTCCTGAAAGACGAAGGGAGGGGAGGGGGGGATGGGGAAGGGGAAGAGGGAAGAGACAGTAGGGATGGGGGGTAAGAGGGGTTGGAGAGGAGGGAAGGAGAGAGGAGAGCAAAGGAGGAAGGGGATAAGAGGAGAGGGAATGAAATGAGAGGATAGGAGAAGGGAAAAGAGAGGAGAGGAAAGGAGAAACAGAAGAAAGGGGATAAGGGAGGAATAGAGATAAAGGGGGGGGGAGGAGAGGAAGAGGAGGAGGAGAAGAGTGGATAGGGGTGGGGATAGGGACTAGACGGGAGCAGAGGAGGAAGGAGTGAAGGAGAATTGATGGAGACAAGGAATGGGAGGAGGAGAAGAAGAGGAAGAAAGAATAAGGAGCAGGAGGAGGAGAAGAATAAGAATAATAAGGAAGAATAAGGAGAAAGAAGAAGAAGAATAAAGAATAAGGAGAAGGAGAAGAAGAAGAGAAAATAAGGAGAAGAGAAAAGAGGAAGAAGAATAAGAGGAAGAAAGAATAAGGAGAAGGAGGAAGAGTGCGAGAGGCTATGTTATGCAACGCTCTGACAACACGAGGACGCAACATGCATGAGTACTTTCAAAGGATGCAACTGAATACTGGAGCGGATTTTTAAAAAGGGATTTTGATGAGGTTGTAAATTTTAAACGAAAGAAGGAAGGAAAGAAAAAGATTTAAAAACTTTAACGTCAAACAAGCGAAGCAATTATTACTGGTTATGGGCCTTGCTGTCTGTACCTTTTGCTATCTGTTTGTGCCTCAAAGCCGATTTCGGTGCGAATTTTGGGTACGAGTGGCCTGGTATGACGGCTGGCAGGCTACTAGGCTTGGCAGGCTAGCGGGCGCGGCAGACACGTAGGCTTTGTACTTGGCTGGCAGGGATGCTAGTAAGGTTGGCTGGCTTTCTGGCAGGCAAGGAGGTGGACAGGCTTGGCAGGTTGTCTTGATAGGTAAACATAAAGGGAGGTGTGGTAGGTAGATGGACAAACAGGCAGACAGATAAATCGCGGATCAAGAGAGTGAAAGAAGAAGAGTGAGGGATGGAGTGATGAAGGAAAGGAGGAAGGGAAGAAGGAAAGAAAGAAGAAGCGGGGGGAGAAAGCGAAGGAAGAAGGGAAGGGAGAAGCGAAAAGGGAAGAGAAAAAGAGGAAGGAAGTAGAAAAGAGAGAGAGGGGGGGGGGAGGTGCCTAATCTAGCATCCAAGTTACTCTTATTATAGGCAAGAGTGAAGTAACACGAACAGAGTGGGACTAGTTGCGTCATACTTTTTTTTCAACCCTCTATCTCCTTTTTTTTATTCGTTTATCTCTTAATCCTTCCCCTCCTGTCCATTGGCAATCGATTCCCCGCTGCATGCAAGATTGCTTGATTGTGATGCTGCTATCGAAAGGTCGAATCAATGTATCGAACTGAGGTGGGGAGGAAAGGAGGGGGAGGGGAGGAAGAGGAAGAGGAAGGGGATAGGGTAGGGGAGGATGAGGAAGAGGATAGGGTAGGGGGGATGAGGAGGGGGAGGAGGAGGAGAAAGAGGGAGAAGGAGGAGAAAAAGGGAGAGGGAAGGAGGAGGAAGAGGAAGGAAGAAGGGTAGAGAGAGGAAGTAGAAGGAGGAGGGGAAAAGCAAAGAAACGAAATTAACGGTAAGGAAGAGGAGGGAAGAGGGGAAGGGCAAGGAACCGAAGATTAAGAGGAACGAAAAACAAAAAACATAGAAGTAAGAGGAGACACAACAGAGAAGACAATTTGAGGCTAATGAAATGTTGCTGCGATCTGCAAGTAATGACGTAGATTGTGAAAGGACAAGCTGACGTCAAACACTCATGTGCGTGTATGTGTGTGCGTGTGCGTGCGTGCGTGTGTGTGCGTTTGGACATTCTAGTTATCTCTGGATGAAGTGTAAAGGATGGTATTGAAATAAATGCCTGTTTTTTTATCTATTATGCAACATTTATTATTTATTATCCCGCAACATCTTCGTATTTCCCACGCCCTTTTTATTTCGA
>NW_020872873.1:1036504-1051504 GCF_003789085.1 Penaeus vannamei
TGATAGGGACATCTGCGGCTGCGGGTGTATGTTATCCTGTGTGTGTGTGTGTGTGTGTGTGTGTGTGTGGTGTGTGTGTGTGGTGTGTGTGTGTGTGTGTGGTGTGTGTGTTGTGTGTGTGTGTGTGTGAGTGTGTGAGAGAGAGAGAGAGAGAGAGAGAGAGAGAGAGAGAGAGAGAGAGAGAGAGAGAGAGAGAGAGAGAGAGAGAGAGAGAGAATCAGCCAATAATTCTTTCCGACCTCTGCTTTAAACGCCTTTTTGTACCCAAAGAAAAAGCGAAGGCGGGATCCGGGAAGAAAGCAAGGAGGAAGGAAGAAAGTAGGGAGATAGAGACAAAGTATAATGAGATTAAAGGCCAATAAAAAGCATGGTGTAGGGAAATGGGAATTGAAAATTAAGAGTGATAAAGAGGAGGAGAAGGTAAAAGGAAACAAAATTAAGGTAAATAAATTGACGGACGTGAAACCAAGGGACAAAAGAAAGGAAGAATAAAACAAGGAGAAGAGAAAACGAGACGTGAAAAGGGACGAAAAAAACGGGAGAACAAAGCAAGAAGAAAGGGAAATGGGAAGTGAAGACCAATAAAAGTGGGGAATGGAAAGCAGGGATGAAAAATAACATTGAAAACACGAATAAAAAGAGAAGGTACATTAAAAGCCCGAATGAAATTAAATGAAATTATAAAGGAATGTAGGCCTGTCGACAGCTGAAATATAATAAGTGAAATTATAAAGGAATATAGGCCTATCGACAGCAAGAATAAGATTTTAAAAAGGGAAGAAAATCACCGACAGAAAAAAAAATCCGAAAAAAGAGTTTGGAATCGAACCCTATCGAAAATAGAATTGCCAGGAGGGAGACAGCCTTCGAAGGAAACGGAAGAACAGAGAACGAGTTTTCCGCCAAAAAAGTAGGAAGACACGGGAGGAAGAAAGACAGGAAAGGAAAAAAAAAAAGACTTTGAAATGGCTTGAAGGCAAAAGCGAAAAAAATGGAGTAAAAAAGGAAACTCATCGAGTCGCCAACATTTGATATCCCGCCTCGACCGTGATCCCCAAAATCAGGAAATGAGAAAAGATCTCCCACGACGCCCACGCAAGCACGCCCGCCCGCACGCACGCACGCACGCACGCACGCACGCAAGCAGACCGAGCGAGAGTAGCTGACCGCCGGCCGGAGGTTTCCGCCAAGAGTAGTCGTGCCAGGTCGTTCTTTCCTTGCTTGTGTGCTTGCTTGTGCTTGCTTGAGTGTGTTGCTTGTATGAATGTGCTTGCCTTTTATTATTTGTTTGGGTGAATGTGCTTGATTGTTTTGACTGAATGGGTGTTGTTACTTGCTTTGCTTGCTTGGTCCGGTCTATCTTACGGGCTTGCGTGTGTGGTTGCTCTAGTTAATGGACTTGCATGTGTGTACCTCAGCCTGTGTGTGTGCGTGCGTGTCTATATGTCTGAGTGTATATAAAGACACAGACAGACGTAAATAATATATATACAATACGATATTATTTAACGGCTGAGTATGTGTTTTATAGCGTTGCATTTCTTCTTTTTTCTTTTCTTTTCTTTCTTTTCTTTTCTTTTCTTTTTTCTTTTTTTCTTTCTTTTTCTCTTTCTTTTTTTTATACCAGTGTTCCGTGCAGACGCGACCTTTTCCATAACGCGGCTCCATGGCATAATGTGCATCCACGGATTGCGAATCAATGCGGAGCCCCGGCAGATAGTGCAAAGTTGCAACAGGAGCCACGTTGCATGACCCGGCCAGGTGTATGTGTAAGCTCGGTTAGGGGGAAGGTGGGGGAAGGGGAGGGGAGGGGAAGGGAAGGGAAGGAGAGAGGGTAAGGGAAGGGGGATGGATGGTGGGGGAGGGTGAGAGGGTAAGGGGATAGGCCAGGGTATGAGGGCAGGAGGAGGGAAGGAGAGGGTAAGTAAGGGGATGGATGGTGGGGGAGGGTGAGAGGGAAGGGAAGGGAAGGGAAGGGGGATAGGGCAGGGGGAGGGGAAGGAGAGGGAGGGAAGAGGGAATGCGATGGAGTTCACTCGGTTGAACTGGTTACTGCCAGAGAACTCTTTGGGTTATTTGTTTGTTTGTTTGTGTGCATTAGAGTGCTCAATTGTGTTCTAATGTTTGTGTGTTTGTGAGCCTCTGGTTATGTTTTTTTTTACATTTCTTTTGTATCCGCTATTGCTTGTTTATTAGTTCCCACTACGTTTGTCTCCTTTCCCACCTACGAATGGTTACAAAGAGATTTTGAATGACGATTCATGACATGCAGAGCAGAGAACAGAACAATAACACAAAGAACAGAGGTGTTCCACGCAAGAGCATTTATCGTAGACCTTGAAACCGGTTTTGCTGGCTATGTTTGTCTTTTTTTCTTTCTTTCTTATTCTTTTTTCTTTTGCTTACTGCCGGTTGTGGTGTTCTGTCCACTGCGAAATGAACATCTGGTTTGTTATGTGCTCTGATTATAGACATTATACATTTTTTAACTTTGATATTTATATATTTTTTATTCTTGTATTTATTTTTTCATGTTGTGAATTGTTTTGTTTTATTTATGAGTTTCCATGCTTTTGTTGTTGTTTTTTTTCTCATATATTATACATATTGAAATTTCTACTGAATTTTCTCTATTTGTATTTATTTTCCTCTAAGAAAGGATAATAATCATGAATAATATTTGCCTTAATTACCGCCAGGAGTAGCGTAAGAACCTGATTTTTTAAATGGTAGCGGGCCACGTACTACCTGCTAGTATTCCCGTTAATGACAGGCTGCACTCCAGGTACTCATTGGTCGTTCGTCAAGGACCTCGGGGGAAGGGGGAGGGAGGGGGGGGGAGGGGGAGGGAGAAGGATTCAGGGGGGGAAGGAGAAGAGAGATAGACGGACGGACGGAGACACAGACAAGTAAACAAGCAGCAGACACAGATATTGGAAAGGATAGAGGCATATATATATATATATATATATATATATATATATATATATATATATATATATATATATATATAGAGAGAGAGAGAGAGAGAGAGAGAGAGAGAGAGAGAGAGAGAGAGAGAGGAGAGAGAGAGAGAAGAAAGAAGAGAGAGAAGAAGAAAAGGAGAAAGAAACATGACACTGCCTTTTCCGTACCCATCCAAAAGGAAAACTAGAAGGAGGAAAATTGTCCTTAATTTCTTGTAAGGAGTTTTCCCCCTGTTTATCGATTTCTAAGTCACGGCTCACGGCCTGTGACACGCCATGCCAAAGGAACCTTCTAGAATGTCATCGCTACGGGGGATTATGAATCAAGTTAACGACTTATACATCTTCATTAGGCTGTGATTATACTGCAGTGTATGTGTGACCTTTTGGATGTGTGTCGGTCTAATTTGTTTTATCTGTTTATTATTTGTTGGGGAAGGTGTAGTTGTTGGTAAGGTTTGTAACCATGATTTCTTTTCTTTTCTTTCTTATTTTGTTGGGTAAGTAAGAAAGGGATTCTCAATCTTCTCTAATTTCTTAACTCTTCTTTCTCTTCTTCTTTCTCTCTTCTCTCTCTCTTCTTTCTTCTCTTTCTCTTTCTCTCTTCTTCTCTCTCTCTCTTTTTCTCTCTCTCTTCTCTCTCTCTCTCTCTCTCTCTCTCTCTCTCTCTCTCTCTCTCTCTCTCTCTCTCTCTCTCTCTCTCTCTCTCTCTCTCTCTCTCTCTCTCTCTCTCTCTCTCTCTCTCTCTCTCTCTCTCTCTCACGTAGGAACGAAACCAGTAGAAACCCATATATAGTATTTAATGTGTTATATATGTATATGTGTGTATATATGTATATATGTATGTGTATATGTATGTATATATATGTATGTATATATGTGTATATGGTATATTATTTATATATATATATATATATATATATATATTAGATAGATAATTAGATAGATATAGATATGCATGTATATATGTATGTACACGTATGTATGTATGTATACACATATACATGCATATATCTCGTATGATGATCATAGTAATAACGTAGAGAGCATACCTAATTCGGGGCACCCTGACGATCAACCAAGTGCCGCGTATGATCCCAAATAATACCCAAAGACGAGCGTAAGAGCGCCCTAAGAGCACCGAAATGGCGAACGTCCGCGCCGGGTAAGTTCCCCCAAAGGAGCAGGATCGTCGTGTTTTGGACGCGGGTGAGCTCTGCGAGGGTCGTGGTATTTTTAGGCCTGCCTCGGGGAACTCCGGTGGGCGGCCGTGGTAAGCTCTCCGCGGATCTGAACGTACATGCGCTAAACACACTTGCGTACGCACTTACACGCGGTAAACACACTCGCGTGCGCAAATATACGGGCTTAAATCGCACAGATGTTAATACAAAAGCAAGCATAAACATCAACGTACAAGCGATATATATATATATATATATATATATATATATATATATATATATATATATATATATATATATATATACATATATACATATATATATACATACGTACATACATACATACATACATAGCTACATGCACACACACACACACACACACACACACACACACACACACACACACACACACACACACACACACACACACACACACACAGAGGGCACGTCGGAGGTCATGTTTTGTAAATAATGGATGCGGTTTTGTTGAGGTCATAAGGTCACATATGCAAATGTTTTTGTTGTTATAGATGTTGATAGAAAATGCAGATTAATAGATTTTTTCTGATTATTTATGGCTGTTCTTTTTTTGGTCCTTTTTATTTCTTCTTTGTCTTCCCTGCTTCATCTGTGAGGAAAATCTTGTGAAAAAAATATCTCAACTTTCGTCGTCTTTTTCTCTTTTCTTCTTCCTCATCCTCTTTTCGTCTTCATCTTTCATATCAACCTCCTCCTCCTTTCTCTTCCCCTTCCTCTCTCCATCCCCTCCCCTTCCCATCCCTTCCCGTCCCCTTCCCCATCACCTTTTCCTTCCCCTTTCCTTTTCTCTCTCCCCATTTTCCTCTCCCCTACCTCCCCCCCCCCTTTCACCCTTAGACCATGCATCAGAGGGGAAAACTATTTTATTTCGGCAACAGTTGGTAATGTTGATAAAATGTAGGACAGGTGTGTGAAGGACAGTTACGGAGCTATGTCAAACAGGTGTATTGGCCCGTGACTTATGTTGGTACTTCTAGGGTAGCATTTAGGTACTTTAGATATATTTAGATACAAGAAACTGGTGTAGAGATGGGAATAAATGGAAGGAGGAGGATGGCGAGAGGAAGGAGGGGGGGATAAAGGGGGAATTAAGGCGGAGATGGAAATCAGAAGGAAAAGGGAGAAGGAAGGTTGGGGAGAGAGAGAGAGAGAGATAGGAAAGCAAGAATAAAGGGAGAAACTTTTGTAGAGATGGAAACAGAGGGAAAAGGGGAAGGAGGTAGGGGGAGAGAGAGATGAATAATTGGGGAAACTATTGTAAAGATGGGAGTACAATGGAATGGGGAAGGAAGGGAGAGGTTAATACAGAGAGAGATTTAGATAGGAAAAAAAATTAATAAAGAGGAAATTATTGTCGAGATGGAAATAGAAGGGCAGGGGAGGAGGGAGGAAGAAGCGCGAGGGAGAGATTAATGCAGAGAGAGATAGAGATAGGAAGAGAGTGTGGGAAAAGGGGAGACAATAGTGTACAGAGAGAAAGAGGAGAAAATAGAAGGAATGACAAGGTGCTGTAGATGGATACAGAAATAAAGATGGAAAAATATGAAGTTGATGTAGATTAGTATTCAAAAGAACAGTTTTACAGATGTTGATTCACCAGGGAAGACATTTCTGCCCTTGGTCCATCACACAAGCCTGCACCAGACAGTACAAGCGCGCAAGCACACTAGGAGCAAGTGTGAAGGAACTTTACAAGCACTGCAAAACAAATAGGAAGGAATGCGATTATACAAGCGCTATTTAACCAAGTGTGAAAAAAATAGATTTGCATTCGTTTGTCAAAGCATATACAGGGGGGATACGAACCCGCAAGCAGCTCGCAAGCACTTGATAAAGCAGGTACGGAGATATGAGTTCCTTAAAGTATGTACACAGGGATACGATCAACGAAGCGCTTGGTAAAGCAGATGCAGAGATATACGAGACCGCAAGCACTTCCCTTTAAAAATAGATGGATAGAGAGAAAAAGCCAAACCCGCAAGCAATACTCAAGCAAGCACAAAGGAGAGTACAACAAGCCTATAACAAGCCTGCAAGTACTTCCTTAAAACAGGTGTACAGAGATAAACGAGACCGCAAGCACTTCCTAAAATGGAAAGAATAGAAAGAAAAAACCCAAACCCGCAAGCAATCTTCAAGCAAGCACAAAGGAGAGTACAACAACCCTGCAAGCACTTTCTTAAAAACAGGTGTATAGAGATAAACGAAAAAAAAAGCAAGCACTCGAAGCATGTGTAAAAGAGAGTCGCACGCGCCCGCAAGCACTTGGTAAAGCAGGTGCGAAAGGGCGAGAGGCGAGACGGGCGGGAGATACTCAAGAGGGCGCCGTAGTCGGGAGGAGCGACTTGGGTGCGGGGCTGCAACTTTAATATTTCATTTGGTAAACTCCTGTGCGTGCTTGTGTGTATGTATGTGTGTGTGTGTGTGTATGTGTGCCTTGCCTCTGTTTATTTTTTTGTCAGTGTTTGTGTATGTGTATGTGAGTGTAAGTTAAAGTGTGTGTGTGTGTGTGTGTGTGTGTGTGGAATGTCTCGCGTCGAGTGTGTGCTTGTTTTTCGTGTTTGTTTGTTTGCTTATGAGTGTTTGTTTCTTCTATTTCTGTTATTCTTCAACGTGTTCGCTTATTACGAAGTTTGTGTAATTTCTATTTATGCTTTCGGTGGAGACATACCGTTTACTTGGGTTCGTATTTATCTATCATAACATTATCGCTGCGGATCGTTACGTAGTTGCGAAAAGGGTTTTCTTGGAAAAAAATGTGTGGAATGTTGCATACATTGACACTGTCTCTCTCTCTCTCTCTCTCTCTCTCTCTCTCTCTCTCTCTCTCTCTCTCTCTCTCTCTCTCTCTCTCTCTCTCTCTCTCTCTCTCTCTTCTCTCTCTCTCTCTCTCACTCACTCACTCACTCACTCACTCACTCACTCACATCTCACTCACTCACTCACTCACTCACTCACTCACTCGCACACTCGCACACTCGCACACTCACTCGCACACTCACTCACTCACTCACTCACTCACTTCACTCACTTACTCACTCACTCACTCACACTCACAAATCACAAAGCACAAAAACAAACAAACACACAGAAGCACTAAAAAACAAACAAACACGCACAAAAACACCATTACATAATCGCTCGCACATCACCTCGCAATTAGTACCATCTACCAGTGGATATTGAGAAGTACCGCCGTCGCCCTAATTAATCCGCCCCAATGTCAGCTGATTGGTGTGATTAGACAGCCTATTAATCAATTCCTTTTCTCCCCCCCCCCCTCCCAGGTCCGTGTGGAGGCAAGACGACGGGCCAGTCCAGACTCTGCACCTTCTTTGAGAACCTTGGGTGGAAGGTAAGATATCTTTTTATTGTTTCGTAGTCGTGTTTTTTTGTTATTTTTTTTTTTGGGGGAGGGGGGGGGGATTGTTCGTTTCTGTTGATGGTGCGTTTTTTTTTTTTTCTTCTTCTTCTTCTAACGTTATGATTTTGATATTTTTTTTCTTTAGTTTGGGATGTATTCATTTGATGAGGGGCGAAGGGGGAGTGGAGGGAGAGGGCGAAAGGGGAGAGAGGAGAAGGAAAGGGAGAAAGAGAAGCGATAGGCAGATAGAAAAGACACAGACAGACAGGTCCGTCTCTGGCTCATTTGGGAGTGCCCTTGCCACTGACGTCCTCGGAGCGCACGGGTTCAGACGAACTTGTCTTGGTTCGAGTTGGGCGTGGCACGAGGGACCTGACCTGACCTGACAAGGGCGGGGCAGGCAAGGTAGGCGAGGCAAAGGTCGTCCGTCGGCAGGACAACACCAGGCAGGCGGCGCCCGAGTGTCTCTTTAACCTTCCTCAAGGTCGGCTGTGACGTCATCAAACTTCTCCTGTCTTCCCCCCTCCCCCTCCCCCCACTTCCACTCCGCTGTTGTGAATACCTGTGTTCATTTCAGTTGAAGTGAGTGTGTGATTTGTGTTTATTCTTCCCGTGTGTTCCGAGTGTACGTGAGGGAGAGAGTGCCAAGCAGAGGAAGAGTAAGGTGTCAAAAAATGACATGAAGCATGTCAAGGAAAGGACGTGAGGGGTGTCAAGGAAATGACATGAAGGGTGTCAAGAGAATGATACACCGGTGTCAGGCAAGGCTGTAAAAAAAATCTCAAGCGGGAGTATGACGGGTGTCATGCAGAGATACGCAAGTGTCAGAGGCGAGAACGAGAGAGGTGTGTCAAGTCGGGTCTTAGAAAGCGTCAGGCAAGGACAAGCAAAGTGTCAGGCAAGGTCGAAAAGAGCATTCAGCAGAACATTAAGGTGTTAAGCAGGGACATCAGAAGAGGGGGAGGGGGGCAGGAGGGAGAGGGGAAGGTAGGAGGGGGGAGGGGAGGTAGGAGGTGGGGGAGGTGGGGAGGGGGAGGAGGAAAGGGAGGCAGGAGGTGGGAGGGGGAGGAGGGAGGGGAGGTGGGGAGGGGGAGAGGAGGGAGGCAGGAGGTGGGAGGGGGAGGAGGAAAGGAGGCAGGAGGGGGGAGGGGAGGAGGAAAGGGGGCAAGAGATGGGAGGGGGAGGAGGAAAGGGAGGCAAGAGGTGGGGAGGGGGAGGAGGAAAGGGAGGCAGGAGGCGGGGAGGGAGAGGGTGAGAGGGAAGCAGAAAGTGGGGAGGGGATAGGCGGGCAGGAGGTGGGAGAGGAGGAGAGATAAGGGAGGCAGGAGTTGGGGAGGGGGAGCAGGAGGTGGGGAGGAGGGGGCGGCGGGAGAGAGAGGAGGAGGAGCGCAGGCAGGTAGTCGGTTCATGGGAGGCGCTTCTTATAAACTCTCATCACTATTAATAGGTATTATTGGCACGGCCGTTGCTTGGGATTATGGGCCGTTATAGGACCGTGAGTCTGGGAGAGTCCCGTGTGGGTGAATAGCCGGACGGATGGGAGGAGGGAGGGAGATGGATAGATAGATAGATTGAGGGAGGGAGAGGGGGAGAGAGATTGAGGAGGGAGGGAGAGATTGAGGGAGGAGGAGGGAGAGAGATTGATGGAGGGGGAGGGAGAGATTGGGAGAGAGGAGAGAGAGAGAGAGAGAGAGAGAGAGAGAGAGAGAGAGAGAGAGAGAGAGAGAGAAATAGATTGAGGGAGGAGGAGAGACTGAGGGAGGAGAGGGAGAAAGAGAAATTGAGGAGGGAGGGAGGGAGAGAGGGTGATATATTCTCACATACATAAACATACACTATATGCACATACCCATACGCACACTTTTTCAGCCTCACATACACACTCCCCCACACACTTTTCACACGCACGCACGCACATACACTTTCACACCCACACGCACGCACGCACGCACACGCACACACTTTTCCCAGAGTACACACATCGCAAGGAGGAAGCCTGGAGCGCGGGGCGGCGCGAGAGGTGACCAGAGCGTCCGCATCCCAAATCAGTTTAGTCACCCCGGTAAAAAGGCCTCCGGTGGGGCTTCTTGCGGCGTCTGTCCTTTGCTGAAGGGTCGGCGTGAACCGGGGCTTCTTCGGCAGGCTCTTTTGTCCGTGCGGCTTGGTGGGAGGGGGAGGGGAGGGCGCAGCTACGGGTGTGCACACGGGTGGCCTTTTTGAGAAGGGAAGAACCTTCACGGGCGTACGCACTCTTTACACACACACACACTCACACGCACCTCTTACATACATACGCACGCGCGCGCGCACACACACACACACACACACACACACACACACACACACACACACACACACACACACACACACACACACACACACCACACACACACACACACACACACACACACATTCTCATCCCCTTCCCCTCCCCACTCTCCGCCTCTTCCCTCTCACCATGACTATATGTGTGTGTGTGTGCTGGAGCAAAACGCATCTGTTTGTGTGTGTGTGCGCATATTGATAACTGTCAATATACTGAAATTCCTTGCATGTTTGTCAGAAAAAAACAACTAAAAAGACCAGAAAAAACGGTTCACATCAAAGAGGTTGATGTTATGCATTATGCAGGATGAAAATAGCTCAATATTCCAGAAGTTTTCCTTGGCATTTACTAGAGAAATGTATCATGTTTGTGACGTAAACAATATACCTAACTAGCATCGAGGATAACGGGTCAGGATTGCAAGATTGGGTGCGTTTTATGTCGCAAAATAAGTATCTTTTAACGTGTGTGTGACGTCAGGAACGATTACAGAAGTCAAGGTGATGAGACCGCGATTTTAGATGAACCCGGAACTTTTTTTTTTCGTTTTGTTTTCTAATATTACGTAATGTTTTGTAATGATAACAACAACAGGAGGTGAACGGACTTCAGATTCAGAGCGGTCAGTGGGTACGTCTAGCTGTCGTTACAGAACTTGTTTTATTTATTGGTATTTTTGAATAATTTTATTGTGGAAATAGAGAAATGAAGAGGAAGAGAGAAAGAAAATAAGGAGGGAATGGGAGTAAAAAGGAGGAGTATGGAAGAGGAAGATGGAGAATTGTATATGCATATATTTAGATATGGTAGAAAAAACCCTCAATGCACAAACTAGATTTATTGAAGAAGGTGAGACGCTTTCACTTTCTTCAATAAATCTAGTTTGTGTTTTTTTTTATCATAGTATCAACACGGTAGAGTGTTTTTCCATTCATATTTAAATATGTGTGTATATCTATTTCTGGCGAAGAGAAAAAACAAACGAGATGGCGCAGCTACGAGAAGCATCTATAAAGGTTTCAGCGATTTCTTTTTTATTTGATTTAACTGCCATTCATAAATGTTTTAAAGCATGAAGAGTGTCCATGTTGCGACATATCTGCAGCTATGTTTGATACTTGTTTTGTTGAGAGATTGGCGCCTCACCTTCATAGCTCGTTGACATTTGGGTAAACAAGCAGATCCAGGAAATCGCATTTGAAAAGCATCTAACTACAAAGTCAACGGTAACTAATACTGAATGTTTTGTTATCACTCGTTTAAAGAAAATGGAAATCAGTTGGCTCACACGATTTCCAGAAATAGATGTTGATACAGTTGTTGGTTATTTATATCTTACCAATCACACACTTTTCGCCTCATTCATTGAAATGCCGTTTACTCAATGTTTACATCGAAGTGATTGCCAGATGTACTCAAGTGGGATCCAGCAAGTGTGCTAAAATATAATTCCGAAACTGTCCCCACGCACGCACGCACACACGCGCGCACACACTCATATATATACATATATATCTCCATATATATCTACATATATATATGCATATACTATATATATATGCATAAATATTATATATATATATATATATATATATATATATATATATATATATATATATATATATATATATATATATATATATATATATATATATACATATATGTATATATATATACATATATGTATATACATATATGTATATATATATATATATATATATATATATATATATGTATATGTATATGTATATATACATGTATATGTATACATATGTATAAATTTATATAAAAATGTGTATGTGTAAAGGAGAGGCGAAAGCGAAAGAAATTGGAAATAATGGAGCACCATTCCTTAATCAAGTACATCGCAAGAGACCTTATCGCGTGAACTAGATCTACATTTCCCTGGCCATTTCGTCCCCAATTTACCCATCGAAAGGATCAATCTTGATCAAAAGAGAAGAGAACGCATAGAGAAAACGCTGAACTTATGCGGGACGAATTAGTACCCCCTTGAAACCGAAGACGACACGAGATACTTTCTGTAAGAGTGGGCGGTGGGTGGAGAAGGGGGGAGGTGGGGAGGGGAGGGAGAGATGTAGGGTGGGAAGGGGGGGGGGGGGGGGGGAGATGTAGGGTGGGAGGGGGGGGGGGAGGGGGAGAAAGGTGGGAAGGGGGGAGGGGGAGGGGGGTAAGGTGGGAAGGGGGGTTAGGATTGGTGGAGGTGGGAGGGATAGGGGGTGGATGGGGGAAGAGGAGATAAAAGGGTGGGAGGTGGGACTAGGATTGGGTGGAGGAGGGGAATGGGGGAGGGGGGAGGGAGGAGAATTGGGTGAAGGTTGGGGGGAATAAGGGGTGGATGGGGGGGGGGGAGGAAGGGAGGGGTGGCCAGGGAGACTAGTTTGGTTAGAGGACAAGGAGTATATTTTAGAAGGAATAATTGAAGGTCCAGACTCCAGACAGACGGTGGTCGACGCGGAATTGGGTCGGTCCGGGCACGTACGCATCGGCGCTGCCTCGACTTGGGTTCCGCGAGGATAAAGGGCAATTATCCCCCTTCCCCCTTCCCCCTTCCCCCCCCTCTCCCCCCTTCAAAGATTTTAAACCCCTCCCCTTCTGGCTCCTTATCGCCCCTTGTCTCTCCTTCTCTCTCTCTTCCATCCCCTGACCTTTTCTTCCCGTTTCTTCCCTTCTCCCTTACCCTTTCCTTCCCTTCTCTCTCTCTCCCGTCATTTCCCCTCCCCTTTCCTCCCTTCCTCCCTTTCTCCCTTCCCTTCCCTTGTTTCCCTCTTCTCTTCCCTCTCCTCCCCTTTTCTAGAGAGATTTGATTCCTCCCTAATAAGAAGTGTATCTAGTGCCACCTTAGCAATCTTAAGATACACAAATGCACAAAAGTAGAAAGTGATTGGAAGGGATGAGAGAGAGAGAGAGAGAGGGAGAAGGAGAGGGCGAGAGAGTGGAAGTAGGAGAGAGAGAGGGAGAGAAATGGGTCGGCGGAGAAATGTGGAAAACGAGAGAAAGAGAAATGAAGGCGAGTTAGGAGAAATAAGAGAGAGGGATGACACGGAAGAGAGAGAGAAAAAAAATAGGAGAACGAATGATAGGAGGGAGAACAAGTGAAAGAGAGTCGGACAGGTAAACACACTGGGGAGAAGTAGCACAAGAGAGGAATACTAGACGAGAGGGAAGCAGAAACAAAAATAGTGACATAGAGACAGGAAGACAAAATGACATAGAAACATACTGGCAGAGAGCGAGACAAAGAGACAGTGGCAGAGAAAGAGAGACAGACAGACAGAGAAAAAAACAAACAAACAGAGACAGAGGCAGAGAAATGATGTAGAGAGAGAGAGATGTTAGAGAAACAGAGACGGAGGCAGAGAGGTGAGAGAGAGAGAGAGGGAGGGACTGCGAGAGAAAAAGAGGTGCCTCGATGGGTATCTGCAGGAAGAAGCTGCAAAGATGAAAGGCTCCTGGAGATGTTGCCGCACCTTTCTGGCCAGAGTTTAGGGTGAAAAGGAACATTTGTTTACTCTCTCTTCATCTCGCTTCCTCGCTCTCTCTATGCGAAGGATGTTAAGGAGGTGACGAACATGCGAATACTAGTTCCAGTTGCAGCGGCCACTGTTGTGCAATTGCCGCTACAGCTGCTGTTGCTGCTGCTGCTACGCCTACCACCTCGACTACCACGAC
This sequence comes from Penaeus vannamei, assembly GCF_003789085.1. Taxonomy (NCBI): domain Eukaryota; kingdom Metazoa; phylum Arthropoda; class Malacostraca; order Decapoda; family Penaeidae; genus Penaeus; species Penaeus vannamei. The sequence continues at coordinate 1,050,077 of NW_020872873.1, forward strand.
GATTGAACGTAATGGATTAAGAACTATAATCATTTACATAAAACAAAAAATCGAGAGAAGGAGAAACCAAAATACATCCTCGAAATAGTGTCTGTTTATTTAACACAATGTAAAAGAAGTTTTGGTTTCATTCTAATATAAAACCTAAATATAAAGGTGCTGCCTGATCGCTCGTATTAACACAAAAAAATAATGTGTTTTTTATATAGATAGATAATGATAGATAGATATAATGCGAGAGTCACAAGAAGGCGGGATATGCAGGTATGAACAATTTTGAATCGATGTTCAAGACCATTTTTAAACTTGGTAGGTTTGGATAAGTTCTAGTTTATTGAAGGTTGCCCCGAGGGATGCATTTTCGAAGGATAATTGGATAATTGATAGTGAGAGTATTTTACAGGTATTTTTGGATATACTGAATGAAGGAGACGTGGATATGTATGAACTTGATAATGAAAGATATTCTTGGATTTGCAAAAAAAAAGCTGAGAAAGATCTTTTGTATGCGACTCATTTATAAAGTATATACTTGTCTTTATTGAAAAGCCAATAATGGCCGTGCACAAAATTACTACATGGTTACCTAACTACCAATTAAGGGATTCCATTTTCTCCTTTTTGATGTCCTGGCCGAGCATCGGGGGAGGGGGAGGGGGTAGGGCCTATGGGGAGAGGAGGACCTTGAGGGGAGTGGGTGGTGAGGTGTTGGAGGGGGGGGGAGATCCCTGATCACGCGAGGCTTGCGTGATGACCAGAAAGGGTCTCCTCCTCCAGCCCCCCCCCCCATGCCTTCCCCTCTTCACCCCTACTCCACACCCCCTCTGTCGTTGCCCTCCCCCCCTTCCTTCTCGCACCCTCCCATAACCCCCTCCCCCCCCTACCCATGCCCCTCCCCCTAACCCATGCCCTTCCCCTAACCCATGCCCTCCCCCCTAACCCATGTCCCCTCCCCTAACCCATGCCCCTCCCCTAACCCATGCCCTCCCCTAACCCATGCCCTCCCCCTAACCCATGTCCCCTCCCCCTAACCCGTGCCCCCCCCCCCCATGACTTTTTCCTCCATACCCCCCCTTGCTTCTTCCTAGAAGATTAACTAAGATTTTTCAGCCAAACCTAGTCCTTAAGTTTGTCCTTGGCTTGGTAATATGAGTGAAGGGAATAGGGGGAGGGGGGAATGGAGGGGGAAGGGAGAGTAAATGGAGGCAAAGGAGGAAAGGAGAAAGAAGGGTAGGTGGTATATGGAGGAGAGAGAGAGAGAGGGAAGAGAGGGAGAAAGAGAGAGAGAGAGAGAGAGAGAGAGAGAGAGAGGGGGGGGGCAGAGAGAGAGAGAGGGGGGGGAGAGAGAGAGAGAGAGCAGAGAGAGAGAGAGGGGGGGAGGAGAGGGAGGGGAGAGACAGAGAGAGAGAGGGGGGAGAGACAGAGAGA
>NW_020872873.1:1071504-1076504 GCF_003789085.1 Penaeus vannamei
CATTGCAGAACACGTTGCAGAACCTATTGCATCTATTCTCCTTTCATCTCCGTCAGCCGTCAGCCGTTAGCCGACAATTCCGCTGGTATTGCTGTGCGCTGCTGGGTCAAAATGGCGAGTTGGGTCGGGCAAGGTCGCAGGGTCAGGCCCAAAACCTTGCACCTTTTGTGTGAAAGATGTAGGTGATGGAGATAGTTTGTCCGTTTTTTTTTTTTTTTTTTTTTTTTTTTTTTTTTTTTTTTTTTTTTACATTTCCTTTTCTTTCATTTTCTCTTTCCTTTCTTTGTGGATATATGTTTCTTTTGTGATTTGTATTTTGTTATATTGTTTGGTCGTGTATCTGTAATTCTTCTTTGAGGTGTATTAGTTTTTTGTATTACTAATCTGATTCTTCTTTAGTAACTGAAATTCTAAATCAAAGAAGCAATTGCCACGCCCACAACACCCACAAGCTACACAGACACACACACACACAACACACACACACACACACACACACAAGCACACCCAACACACCCTCAAAGCACACACACACACACACACACACACACACACACGCACACACAACACAACACAACACAACGCACACAACACACCACACACACACACAACACACACACACACACACACACACACACACAACCACACAAGCAAACACACACACACACACACACACACACACACACACACACACACACAACAACAACACCACACACACACACACACACACACACACACACCACACACACACACACACACACCACGCAAAACACACACACACACACACCACACACACACACACACACACACACACACACACACACTTGCACACGCACACACACGCAGTCAGCGTGGCCTTTTAGCCTCCTGTTCATGACATTGCAAGTGGCAAAGGTCAGGCGTATTTCCGAATAAGACCATATTTTAACATTGCAAAAGAATATGAATATTCATTGTCTCCTCCTTTGAAACTGTTTATACTGGCTGTCTATCTGTCTTTCTGCACGCGTCTCTCTCTCTCAGTATCTTTGTTTATTCCTATTCCTATATCTGTATCTACAGTATATCTATACCCTTATATCTGTATCTATATCTATACCTATGCTTATATCTGTATCTATATCTATATCTATACTTATATCTGTATCTATATCTACACCTATATCTATATCTACATCTGCATCTATAATCTGTCTATCTGAGTGCTTACCTTTCTGTCTGTTTGTCTCCCTGTCTGATTGACAGTCTGTCTGTCTATCTATCTGTCTATCTGTTCATCGATTTATCAGTATATCGATCTATCTACCTCTCTGTCTTTTTATTTTTCTACCTTTTTATCTATCTGTCTGTCTGTCTCCCTGTCTGACCGCAAAAGACCGAGAAAATAAATATGACAGCATGTATTAGCCCCTTACCTTGAAGCGGCATCTCCCCTCCCCCCCCGCCCCCCACTTGTTTCCTGTCCCTCCCTCCCCCCCCCACCCTCTCCTTGTCTACCTCCCTCTCCTCTCCTCCTCCCTCCTCCTCCTCCCTCCCCCCTCCCTCCCTCTCCCCCTCCCTCCCCCTCTTCCCTCCCTCCCTCCTCCCTCCCTCTCCTCCCCCCTCCCTCCCTCCCTCCCTCCCTCCCTCCCTCCCTCCCTCCCTCCCTCCCCTCCCTCCTTCTCCCAACCCACCTCTCCCTGTCCTCCCTCCCTCCCTCCCTCCCTCCCTCCCTCCCTCCCTCCCTTCCCCGACAAGAGAATATATCGCATCATGGTTAGATAAATCACGACGGGGTAGGATCCTGAACGGTAAAATATGCGGCCATTAAAATCCCTCTCGTAATTCACAGCGAAATACTGTACTTTGCGCTGAAGTGACTTGCCGAGAAGGAGGGAAGAGAAAGAGAGAGAGGATGGAGGAGAGAGGAAGAGAGAGAGAGAGGGGAGAAGGAGGAAGAAAAGAGAGAGATGAGGGAAGGAGGGAGGAAGAGGATTGAAGAGAGAGAGGAGGGAGAAGGGAGAAGAAAAGAGAGATGAGCGAGGGGAGGAGGGAGGAAGAGGAAGAGAGATGAGGAGGGGAGGAGGGAGGAAGAGAGAGAGGAGGAAGGAAGAGGAAGAGGAAGAGAGATGAGGGAAGGAGGAAGAGAAAGAGGAAGAGAGAGAGAGAAAGAGAAAGAAGTGAGGGAGAAATGAGAGAGAGAGAAAAAAAAGCGGGGGAAAGATAATGCAAAGAGTAAGAGAAAGCGAAATAGAAGGAAAAATCAGAAAAAAAAAGAAGCGGGGGAGACATGAGAGAACGAGAGAGAAAGGACACCCTTAGAGAAATAAGAAAAAAGGGTGGAATTCCCATGCTCTACATCTGAATAAACATCACAGGCAGAGCATACATCAAAGGGAACATAGACACATGCCTTCATTCAAATACATGCTATCCCTATTCACAAATAACCTATCCTGTCCATGCGTTTCGAAAGCTTTTACAAATGCACGCTATTTTTTTTACCTTTTACATTATAAAAGACTAATCACCACTAAGTGAATCTATACCACTTACTCAAGCATGACCGAAGAGAAGGGAATTAAAACCACTTGATATGATGACTTTTGATAATTCTTTTTTTTTTTTTTTTTCCTATCAATGGAAATGGGGATTGATATCGGGTGACGAAAATACTGGATGATGAATGGGAGGATGGTGGAGGAAGAGGAGGAGTTNAAATAAAAGCAAAAATAACAATGTAAAAATAATAACACTAATAATGATACTATTGATAATGATGGAAATATTGTTCAAAAATAAAAGCAAAATAACAATTTAAAATAATAACACTAATAATGATACTATTGATAATGATAGAAATATTGTTCAAAAAAAAAACAACAACAATAAAAGGACGATTTGGATAATCAAACAACTATTCAATAGGTAAACGCAAAACACATTGCAGAACACGTTGCAGAACCTATTGCATCTATTCTCCTTTCATCTCCGTCAGCCGTCAGCCGTTAGCCGACAATTCCGCTGGTATTGCTGTGCGCTGCTGGGTCAAAATGGCGAGTTGGGTCGGGCAAGGTCGCAGGGTCAGGCCCAAAACCTTGCACCTTTTGTGTGAAAGATGTAGGTGATGGAGATAGTTTGTCCGTGTTTTTTTTTTTTTTTTTTTTTTTTTTTTTTTTTTCCTTTTTTTTCATTTTCTCTTTCCTTCTTTATGGATGTTATATGTTTTCTTTTGTGATTTGTATTTTGTTATATTGTTTGGTCGTGTATTAATTCTGTTCTTTTGAGGGTGTATTAGTTTTTTGTATTACTAATCTGATTTTCTTTAGTAACTGAAATTCTAAATCAAAGAGCAATTGCACGCCCACACACCCCACAAGCACACACACACACACACACAGGCACATGCACACATCACACACACAAGCAACAAACACACACACACACACACAGGACACACACATACACACACTAAGCACACCCATACACCCACAGCACACACACACACACACACACACACACACACACACACACATAAGCACACAGCACACACACACACACACACACACACACACACACACACACACACACACACACACACACACACACACACACACACACACACAACACACACACACACACACACACACACACACACACACACACACACACACACACACACACACACACACACACACACACACTTGCACACGCACACACGCAAAAACACACGCACACACACGCAGTCAGCGTGGCCTTTTAGCCTCCTGTTCATGACATTTGCAAGTGGCAAAGGTCAGGCGTATTTCCGTAATAAAGAACCATATTTTTACATTGCAAAAGAATATGAATATTCATTGTCTCCTCCTTTGAAACTGTTTATACTGGCTGTCTATCTGTCTTTCTGCACGCCTCTCTCTCTCTCAGTATCTTTGTTTTATTCCTATTCCTATATCTGTATCTACAGTATATCTATACCTTTATTATATCTGTATCTATATCTATACCTATGCTTATATCTGTATCTATATCTATATCTTACTTATATCTGTATCTATATCTACACTATATCTATATCTACATCTGCATATATAATTTGTCTATCTGATTGCTTACCTTTCTGTCTGTTTGTCTCCCTGTCTGATTGACAGTCTACTGTATATCTGTCTGTCTATCTGTTCATCGATTTATCAGTATATCGATCTATCTACCTCTCTGTCTTTTTATTTTTCTACCTTTTTATCTATCTGTCTGTCTGTCTCCCTGTCTGACCGCAAAAGACCGAGAAAATAAATATGACAGCATGTATTAGCCCCTTACCTTGAAGCGACATCTCCCCCCCCCCCCCCCCCCACTTGTTTCCTGTCCTCCCTCCCCCCCACCCCTCCCTCCTCCCTCCCTCCTCCTCCCTCCTCCTCCCTCCCTCCTCCTCCCTCCCTCCCTCCCTTCCCGACAAGAGAATATATCGCATCATGGTTAGATAAATCACGACGGGGTAGGATCCTGAACGGTAAAATATGCGGCCATTAAAATCCCTCTCGTAATTCACAGCGAAATACTGTACTTTGCGCTGAAGTGACTTGCCGAGAAGGAGGGAAGAGGGAAGAGAAAGAGAGAGAGGAGGGAAGGAGGGAGGAAGAGGAAGAGAGAGATGAGGGGAGGAGGGAGGAATATAGGAAGAGAAGAGAGGAGGGAAGGAGGGAGGAAGAGGAAGAAGAAGAGAGGAGGAGGGGGGAAGAGAAGAGGAAGAGAAAGAAAGAAAGGAGAAGAAAGAAAGAAAGAAAGAAAGAGAAGAAGGAGAGAGAGAGAGAGAAAGAGAAGAGAAGAAGTAGAGAGAGAAAGAGAATGCGAGAGAAAGAGAAGAGAGAAGCGGGGGGAGAAGATAATGCAAGAGTAGAGAAAGCGAAATAGAAGAAAAAAAAAAAAAAAAAAGCGGGGGAGACATGAGAGAACGAGAGAGAAAGGACACCCTTAGAGAAATAAGAAAAAAGGGTGGAATTCCCATGCTCTACATCTGAATA
>NW_020872873.1:1086504-1087688 GCF_003789085.1 Penaeus vannamei
ACCTCCACTCTCTCTCCCTCTCTCCCTTCCCCACTTTCACTTCCCGATTAACCCCTTCCGCACCATCCTCCCTCTCCCTTTTTTCCTTTTCCCCATTTTCACCCCTCCCTCCCCCTACTCCCTTCCGCCCTCCCCATCTTCACATCTTCACCTATCTCCTCTTTCTCACTTCGCCTTCCCTCCCTCTACACTTATCCCCTTTCTTTCTGCCCCCCCCCCCCCCAAAAAAAAAAAAAAAAAAAAAAAAAAAACAGAATCAGTCGAGAATTCCGAGGTCAGGCGAACGCCTCCCACCCCCCTCTCTTACCTCCCCCCCTCCCCCGTCTCACCCCCTATCTTTCCTCTCTTCCCTCCCCCCCTCCCCTATCTCCCCACTTCCCCCAACTCCCTTCCACCTTCTTCCCTTCCTCTCTCTTCCCCTCCCCCTTCCCCATCTTCCCCCTCCCGCCCCCCCCCCCCTTCTTTCCACCCCAAAAAAAAAAAAAACCAGAATTCACAACTCCGAGGTCAAAGGAATCTCAAGTAAATCAAATCCAGGTCGTACGAGGTCAGGTGGGAGATGGACTGGGCAGATAACCCTTTCGGTCAGGAAGGTCAAGAAGACCAGAGACCATAATCTATCTTGGCTTTTGCAATCTGGTTGTTATCCTTTTTTCTTAAGAGTGTGTGTGAGAGGGTAAGGCCCTGCTCTCTCCTCGCTGTCAGCTGATGCTTCCGTTGCGGATGCAAACGGATAGATACGCACAATACGCACACACACACACACACATACTCTCTCTCTCTCTCTTAGACACACACACACACACCACACTCTCTCTCTCTCTCTTTCTCTCTTTCAGACACACACACACATACACACACACACGCACACACACAGACACACACATCCTCTCTCTCTCTCTCATCTCTCTCTCTCTCTGCTCTCTCATCTCTCTCTCTCTCTCTCTCTCTCTCTCTCTCTCTCTCTCTCTCTCTCTCTCTCTCCTCATCTCTCACACTCACACATCACACACACACACACACACACACACATCACACACAGACACACACACACACAACACACACACACACACACACACACACACACACACACATACACACACACACACACACACATACACACACACACACACACACACACACACACACACACAACCAACAAACAAAAAAGGAACAAATAAATT
>NW_020872873.1:1092381-1097381 GCF_003789085.1 Penaeus vannamei
CTTTCTGACCTCTATCTGTCTGCCCCTCTCTTTCTGCCTATTTATCTATCTATTTATCTATCTACTGAACTATCTATCTATCTATCTATCAAGCTCAAATAAAAATATTATTGTAAATCAATGCGTTTACGAATAACACATTGTCTTGTTATCTCCGTTATCTTCCAAATTATGAGACAAATTGAAGGCTTCTTTTCGTGAAACACTGTTGATGCTTTCAGGTTTTAAAGTCCCATTCCACATATATAATGCTGTAAAAATGCGCATATGTACTAAATAAATAGACATAAAAGATAAGAAGAGCATAAAAAAGCTCATACATACTCACTCCCCTTAGCGGAGAACACAATACACACACATTAAAAAGTTTGTGAACAACCAAAAAGAAGTCTAAGTTCTGTGGCTTTTGTACCTTCATTCGGGACATGTGGCAGAAGAAGACGCTTTTCAACGGTCCACGAACTTGCCGTAACTAAAGGGGTACTTTCTGTAGTCGTGAAAATAGGAACAAACTTAGCGTGTCTTTCGGGACTAGACTGTAACGCTGGTGGTTCCCATATCAATGTATACAAATATGATGTTTGTGTTGTGTGTGTGTGTACACAACGCATACACACATGTATGCATATATATAGATAGATATAGATAGATAAATAGAGAGATATATAGATAGATAAGGCATACACACATGTATGCATATATATATAGATAGATAAATAGATACAGATAGATAGGTAGATAGATAGATATAGATATATACATACATATACAGTCATTGGTGGTTATCCAAGTTAAAAATAAATTGACGCACAAATTCAAGTATATATATTACTTTATATATATTTGATAAAGTACCTTATATTACTTTACATAGATCAAGCTTCATATCATGTCACTTGTAAAATATTACAGCTTTAAGATGAAATGATGGCAGAATAAAAAATAAATCAAATATGAGCAGGTCATGGAGGTCGAAGGCTTGCAGGAACGTGCTAACAGGCAGCTAGCTCTCAGGAATTTCTGTCTTGGTTTTACTGTTCGTTTCTCTATTCTCTAGCAAGCTGATTGTGTCAAGTTTATCTGATTACATTTATCCCTTTCTTCGTTATCGGCAGAGGTGCTTTGGAATCTAGGTTTTAAAGTGTGGCGTAGATAAATTGGAATTGAGAAATCCATTTAAGTAGATGATGAAAACGTATATTATTATTTTGCCAGTTGTTGTTTTTGTATTGTGTCATATATACTTACATACATACATACATAAATACATAACACACACACACATACACATATATATGTTTATACATAAATTGTACATCCCAATCTGTCATTTTCTTTGTCCATCTCTCGTTTTGTTTCCGACATATATGACATGTCCTTTGCCATTTCTTCTTAACGCTCTCAAGTATATCTTCCACTTTGGTCTGTACCCTGACCCATGTTGCCCTCGTCCTATCTCTCAGGCAAATTCCCAGCATCAATCTTTCCATTTCTCTCTGGGCCCTCACCAGTTTCCTCTCTATTACCTTGCTCTTCGTCCATGTTTCTGACCCAAATATTATAACGGGGAGGACGCATTGGTTATAGACTTCTTTTTAAACGTAATGTTAAGGAGCCTCTTAATATTCTACTGTATCTACCGAAGGGGCTCCAACCTTGTCTATTACTTTATTCCCACGTCACTGTATGTGTTTATCTGTATGAGTTGCCATACTACCTCATCCTACATATATGTATATATATATATTATATATATATATATATATATATATATATATATATACGTATATATATATATATATATATATATATATATATATATATATATATATATATATATATATATATATATATATATATATATATATATATATATATATATATATATATATATATATATATATATATATATATATATATATATATATATATATATATATATATATATATATATATATATATTTATATGGTATATGTGTGTGTGTGTGTGGAATTAAGGTTTCCCTGACGAAGCATTAGCGAAAAGCCTTCGGTATATGAGTTTATATATATATATATATTATATATATATATATATATATATATATATATATATATATATATATATATATATATATATATATATATATATATATATATATATATATATATTATATATATATATATATATATATATATATATATATTATATATATATATATATATAAATATATGCTGGAGCTTAGCTTGTCTATTTTTTAAGTGCCGCTTCCTTTATTATATCACTGAACTGTTTGTTGATTTGGTCAATGTCAGGATCTTCTTCGTCATTAAAAAGTGATTATCTATTTAAATATATGTGTGTTTGTATATACTAAAAGTATTCTGATATTCACACACCCATGTCGAAACACACACTCACGCCCAACTGTATGTCCACATATCGGTTTATCTACCCATCTTGTCACACACACATGCGTCTATCTATTTAGCTATCTATCTGTCAGCCTACTTGTTTAACTATCTATTAGTACACTCACACGTATCTATATAGCTATCTACTAACGTACATATCTGTATTTACACACACAAACACAACTACTTATATATCTGTTATTTTCATTATCTAAACAGTCTTTAAGAAGAAGGAAAACACGTTTCTTTTTAAATTTCATTTTCTTATCCCTTTCGTAAATAAAGTGATAAATGAGAAATAAAAACCAGTCAAGGGAAAATGACCGAAATGACCTTAAAAAAAAAAAAAAAAAAAAAAAAAAAAAAAAAAAAGTTTACCAAGAAAAAGATTTCTCGTTTGTTAATAACTTTAGAAATACTGGAACACTACTTCTTTGTTTTATAGTTTGCTGGAAGATTGAGTTCCCTTCCGAAGCCAAGCCGGCTGAGGATAATGACTTGGACAATTGTTATCCAGTGCGGCCATAAATATGTCGGAAGAGATACGGTTCTTAGATATTGGCCATTGTGAGTTGTGCGCGAGTTCTGTCGCTTATTAATGTCTGATAAACGTGCGCGTCTGTATACACAAATACATAATTGCATACACACACATATATATACAAACGTGCTCACATACACACACACACACACACACACACACACACACAGCACACACACACACACACACACACACACACACACACACACACACACACACACACACACACACACTATGTATATATTATATATTATATATATATATATATATATATATATATATATATATATATATATATATATATATATATATATATATATATATATATATATATATATATATTATATATATATATATATATATATTATATATATATATATATATATATATAATATATATATAGATATAGATATAGATATAGATATAATATATATATATAGATATATATATATATATATATATATATATATATATATATATATATATATATTATATATATATATATATATACATATATATACTGTCTCTATACATGTATGTATATTTGCATATGACATATATATGTATACATGAATGTACATAGATGAATTGATATTTCATAATGTCGTCATGAGAAGATCGAATTGCAGACAACAGATATATCAGGCTACAGTTTAATAAACACTCTGACATATAATCTTGAACATTCAGAACAGAACCTTCAGAATTCCTATTTTGATCTCTGGGAAGCAATTAAACCCGTTTCTTTTTGATATCTCAAACAATCTCAGTTTATCAGAACAACGATGACTTAAAGACTTGACTTAAAGACTTTTCTGTTCTGTTCAGTGATCTAAGAAATGGAGTGTTCAGCGCGCCCTTTGGCAGAGATTCCACTCCCTCTTCGTAAAGGGAGAACGAGTGAGTCCCCAGGTGTGCGAGGAGGAAGGGGGGGGGGGGTTGGAATGGTGGGGGGAGGAGGGAGGAGAGGAGGAGAGGAGGGGTGGGAGGAGGAGGAAGAGGAAGGGGAGGAATGGTGGGTGGGGTTGGAATGGTGGGGGGGAGGGAGGAGAGAAGGAGGGTGAGGGGGGAGGGGGGGAGGAATGACTGGAGGAAGGAGGGTGGAGGAAGAAGGGTGGGTTGGAATGGGGAAAGGAAGAAGGAGGGTGGAGGGATAGAAGAAATGGTGCAAGGGAGGAAGGAAGGGAGAGAGAAAAGAAAGAGAGGGAGGGAGAGGGGGAGGAAGAAGCGTAGAAAAAAATAGAAAAGGAAAGAAGTAGGGTGGGAGGGAAGGGAGAGAGAGAGGGGGATGGAAAAACAGAGGACGAGTGAATGTGATAAGAGAATAAAGATTGGGGGAGGAAGGAAGGGAGAAGGGGGAGGAAGAGCGGAGAGAAATGGCAGCAATAGTCGGGTTAGGCTGGTTGGAGAAGGAGAGAGAGAGGGAGAGGGGAGGAAAAGGGAGACAGTGAAGAGAAAGCAAAAGAGAGGGAGAAAGGAATAAAAAAGAGCGAAAGGGAAGAGAACAGAGAAGGAAAGGTGGATGCATAGGGAAGGAAAAAAAAAAAAGATAAAAAAGTGCAGATTGGAAAAAGGACAGAGAAAGTGAATGCGTCGAAGGAGAAGAAAAAAAAAGAGCGAGGAGAGAAAAGAGAGCAGAGAGAGGTGCGGGTGATAGGTAAAGGAGGAGCAAAGAAAGGAGGGAGGGAGGGAGGGGGGAGGCGAGAGGGAGAAGGGACACACCCCTTGTGAGTCAGAAGAAGATCGTTTCTTCCGGCATCCGCGTTGGGGATGCGTCTACCTCCCTCTCCACCCACGCCCTTTTCATCCCAGGAACCTCCAACCTTTTCTCTCTCATTTGGGTACGCTTCAGGTCTGTCTTCGATTTGTTTCAGTAATGTATTTTCTTCTTTCTTCTTTCTTCTTGTATTTTTCTTTTCTTTCTCTTTTTTTCTTCTTGTATTTATCTTTTCTTTCAGTTCTGTATTTTTTTCTTCCTTATATTTTTTTTTTTCTGTATTTTTTCTTCTGTATTTGCTTTTCTTTCAGGTCTGTCTTCGCTTTTTCTTCCTTGTAGTTTATTTTT
>NW_020872873.1:1109881-1139881 GCF_003789085.1 Penaeus vannamei
CTCCAATCCTCCATTTCCTCTTTTCTTTCTTTTTTTTTTCGTTCCTTTTTTTTCTTTTTAACCATACACCACCTTCACTCACCCTCAGCCAAAGAAGGATCATGTGACCTCATATCACATAAACCCTTTTCTGCCACATGCCCAGATCTCTTCGGCGTTTATGTTGCATCTTACACCAACAGCTGTTTGTAACTTGATCAGCCATTTACTCTCTGGAAAAGGGAGAGTAAACATTAGATCAGAGAGTCAGTGTATAAAGATCGTAATTATAAAGAAAATATGAACGAAAGTCAAAGAAAGTCAATATATATTTCAAAGCATCCTCCTTAATTACTGATTTTTACAGTACTGTATCTTAATGACAATTTCAAAGGTTGAGAATGTAAGACGATGAATAATATATACGTAATCATGATGGCTAAGTGGACTCTACAGAACTAAGAATTGCTTAATAACAAATAATTATGATAATGATGATAACAATAATATTGACAATAATCAGAATAAAAATGATAAATAATGATAATGATAACAGTGATGATAATGATAATGAGAGTAATTAAGATAATGATAGCAACAACAACCACAACAATGACAAATGATAATAATAATGATACTAATGATAAAAGCAATAAAAAATAACAATGAGATTAAAAACAATGGTAAGAAAAATGATAATGATGACGATGATAGTAATAATAATGATAATAATGATAAAAGTAATGATGATAATGATAATCGTAAAAATGATAGTAATAACAGTAATAATGATAATAAATAATAATAATGGTGATATATTAATAATGATAATAAAGATGATGATAACTGTGATAACAATGGTGATAATACTGACTAATATGATAAGAGAATCTTTATCGTTGTTATTGTTATTATCCTCATTCTATTATTATAATTATTGTTATCATTATCATTATTATTATATCATTATCTTAATAATGATAAAAATAATAATGATATGATAATTGTTGTCTTTTCATAATAATGATAAGGATTATAATTATGTTGATGACGTTAATGATGATGATGATGATGATTTTATTTATTATCATTATCATCATCATTTTCTTACTTATGATGATCATCATCATCTTTGTTATTTTTATCCTTGTCATCACTGTTATGGTTATTGTTGTTATATTTGTTATTGGTGTTGATGTTGTAGTTATTGTTATTATCATTATTATCATTATTGTCATTATTTTCTTCATCATCATCATTATCATTATCATCATCGTGATTATCATTATTATCATTATGATTATCATTACTTTATTCATTGTTATCATACTCATTGTTATTATAAATATCAATAACAATATAATCATTGATAGATTCGGTATCATTACCAGTAGAACTATTCATAATGAATATATCTTTTTACAGTTATATGCCTTGCTTTCTTTTAATCACAGACGTATATAATTTATTACAGTTATTTGCCTTGCTTTCTCTTAATCACAAACGTATATAATTTATTATAGTTACTTGCCTTGCTTTCTATTAATCACAGACGTACCCCAAAGTTATTACAGATATTTGCCTTGCTTTCTCAAACGTACCCCCAAAGGAACATCAAATACCCATTAACCAAAAAGTACCCCTGATTCTTCCAAAACCCAAGAACCTGCATCTCCGTCTTATAAGAAACCCTCCCTCCTCCTTGTAGCTTCTCCGAGTCACAGGAAAGTATTTCTTCCGCGTTTGTTTATTCACCTAACTGGCTCTTAATGATTTGTTTACACTATTTCTCGCTCAGGGAATCAGGGAAGCGAGTTTTTTTTTCTCGCAAAGTTTAAGGGTTGTTTGTATGTATGTGGTTTACTTTCAATATTTATATAAGGGGGTGGAAGTATAATGACCGAAGGATGAATGCTGTGGGGGTGGGATGGGGGTGGGGGGGGGGTTGTTGCAAATGGAAAGCAAATATAATGAATTAGTTTTTTCTTTTCTTTGTTTTTTTCTTTTCTTTCTGGTGAACTTCCTTTGTTTTTTTTCTTTTTTATTCTTTATTAATTTCGTCTTCATTTTTACTGCATTGTTATTTTTTATAATTTTTATATCCTTATCATCAAAATCAACAATTATCGAAATATCATCACCGTTATCATTATAATTCTTATTCTTATCATCCCCATAGTTAAAATTACTATCACGATAATCTTTAGCTATTATCATTATTACTATTATTATCATCAACCACGGTTTTTTAGCCAATGGGTGGGGGAGCCAACTCAGCCCAAGTCAGTGCACAGGGTGGGATGACGTCAGGAAGGGCAGCCCGCGCATAAAAAAAAAAAAAAAAAATCTGCCAGAACCAGATTTTGTAGCGACTCCGTAACAGAATGGGGATAAAAAGAACAGCAAAGGATCATTATTACCGTTAAACATTAGCTTCATCATCAAAAGCATTATTAATATATGATGACAATTTTCATTACTGTTATCAATTATCATTAGTGTCGTTTTTATTCTTCGGTATTTATTGTTACTATAAGAATTATTGCCTTTGTTGTTACTATTATTATTTTCAAGTGTTATTACTCTGATTGTCATTGTTATTATTGTTACAGTCCTTATAATTGATATTGATATTATTATTATCATTACTATTATCAATTATTATTATATTATTTTAATATTATAATATCCTTATTCTTTTATTATCATTATCATTACTGTTATTACTATTGTCCTTATTATCATTACTATTTGTTAAAATTCATTATATTATTATCATTATTATTTTATTATTATTATCATTATTATTATTATTATTATTATCATTATTATTATTATTATTATTATTATTGTTATTGTTATTATTATTATTATTATTATTATTTATTTTAATTATTATTATTATTATTATTATTATTATTATTATTATTATTATTATTATTACTATTATAATAATCATTATCATTGTTATCAATATCATTTTTACCATTATCATTATTACTGCCGTTTATTACATTATTATTATTCCTTTATTATTGTTATAATTCTTCAGTATGCATTTATGATTTTCATTATTGTTTTGATCATTATCATTATAATTTCATTGTTATCATTATCATCATTTTCATTGTCATTATTACTACTATCATTATCGTTAGCGTTGTAAATGATTATAATAATCATTATAGTTATTATCATTATAGTTATTATCATTATTTCTATTGCTATTATTATTCATTGCAATATTATCATTATTACCATTATTATTATACTTGATGATAGTGTCATCATTATCATTATTATGGTAATTATTTTCATCATTTGTTATCATTATGGTTATTGCTATCATTTTATTATTAATGCTATAACAAACTATCATTATCATAAGTGTCTATAATGATTAGCATTATAGCTATTATCATTATCTATTATTTTTGCTATTTTATTGTTCATTCAGTCAGTCTATAACCATCATTATTATCTTATATTATTAAATTGTGTTTATTATGATTGTTGTTATTATCGGTATTATATCATCATAATCATTATTATTCTTTATCTTCATTGTTATTGTTTTATTATCATGGTCTCATTATTATTCATGGTCATCCATTATTATCATTGGGTCTCAATAATTATGTCATTAATATATATCATCTTCATTATTAATTAATTACATTATTGTTATTATTAATCAATATCATTATAATATTATCATTTTATTATCACATTATTGTTGTTGCTATTGATGAGAATATAATCATTATCATTATTTTCATAATCATTTTTACTATTGTTATCATTATTGATCATTATTATCATTAAGACTATTATCATCATCTTTTGTTATTAATGTTACCCCAATTATTGTTATTTGCTGTTGTTTATTTCTATTATCCGGATTCAGATCAAGGAATCTTTTTTTATTGATTACGGACATCACCTGTGTAGTTGAGAAAGGAAATTTCAATGTAATTCTTTATGTGGATATCTTTTTTGCATTAGTGGCCTTACTGCCTGGGAAGTATGGTATTCGATAATAAATAAATGAATATTGGATAGGAAGGAAAGATAATAAGAATAAAAAAGGAAGAAAAGGAGAGAGAGAAAAAAAAATAACGTGGTGCTATGTAGAGAAGAACAAGAGAAGTGGACCAGAGGCGGGGAGGAGGGGAGGAGGAAGACGAGACAAAAAGTAGATGAAAGTGAAGGAAAACAGGAAGAAGAGAAGGATATGATGAAGAGGAAGAGGGGAGGACGAGAGGAGAAGAGAAGAGAAAAAGAGAAGGGAGAAGAAATGTAATAGAGGTGGGGAAGAGGGTTAAGTAGCTGTAATCTCGTGACGTGGACTGTGGTGGAAGAAGAAAGAAAAGAAAAGAAAGAAGAGAGAGAGAGAGAAAAGAGAGAGAGAGAGAGAGAGAGAGAGAGAGAGAGAGAGAGAGAGAGAGAGAGAGAGAGAGAGAGAGAGAGAGCAGAGAGAGAGAGAGAGAGAGAGAGAGAGAGAGAGAGCGAGCGAGAGAAGAGAATGAAGGGAGAAAAAAAAGAGAGAGACAAAGAGAGAGAGAGGAGAGGGAGGAGGGAGGGAGGGAGGGAGAGAGAGAGAGAGAGAAAGAAAAAGGAAAGAGAGAGAGAGACAGAGAGAGAGAGAGTGAGAGAGAGGAGAGAGAGAGAGAGAGAGAGAGAGAGCGAGAAGAGAGAGAGAGAGAGAGAGAAGACGAGAGAGAGAGAGAGAGAGAGAGAGAGAGAGAGAGACCGTATGTTAAGTCAAAGGAGAGGAAGAAAAAGAAGAGGGAGGAGGAAAATGAGAAGGAAAGATGGATAGTGAGAATAAGTAATAGGGGTGAGCTTGACAGGATGTCTCTGTGTAAAGGGCGGAAAACGGAAAAAACAAGAAGAAGAGAGGAAAACGAGAGAGAGAGAGAGAGAGAGAGAGAGAGAGAGAGAGAGAGAGAGACGAGAGAGAGAGAGAGAGAGAGAGAGAGAGAGAGAGAGAGAGAGAGAGAGAGAGAGAGAGAGACAGGCAAAAGACAGACACAAGACAGAAAGAAAGAAGAAAAGAATTCGAGTAAGAGGAGGAACGAAGGAGAAGACTCGGGGGGGGGGGCAAAAAGGAGACTCGGGAGGGGGTCCTTGTCCGATGTCGCGTTCCGCTGTTTTTGGAGGCGGTAATGCCAGAGACGTCCGGTGTTACAAGGGGGGGGGGGGGGGGGGCGTTTGTGTGACGGAGGGGGGAGGGAGGGAGGGAGGATGGGGAGGGAGAGGGAAAGGGAGGGAGGGAGGAAGAGGGGGAGAGGGGCAGAGACGTCCGTGTTACGGGGGGGGGGGAGGGGGGAGGGGCGTTTGTGTGACGGGGTTGGGGGAGGGGGAGGAAAAGGGAGGGAAGGATGATATGGAGAGGGAGAGGGGAGGGAGGGAGGGAGGGAGGAAGGAAGAGTGAGGGAGAAGAGGGGAGAGGGGAGAGGGATGGGGGGAGAGGAAGAGGGAGTTAGAGAGAGGCGGGAGAAGAGGGAAGAAGGGAGGGAGAGGGGAAGGAGGAATGAAGAGAGGGGGGGGAGGGAAGATAGGAGGGAGGGGGCGGGGGGAAGGTAGAGAGAGAGAGAGATGAAGACAGATAAATACACAATAGATAACAGAGAAAAATAGATAACAAGAAAAGAAAGAATGAGAGAAACAAAGAGAATAAGAAAGAAAAAGTGTGCGTGTAAGAAAGAGAGATAAGCAACAAAGAACAAACAAAGAAAAAGATCAAAGAGTAAGACTCGTGGAGAGGAACGAAGCAAATTACAAATAGCCAAGAACAGAATCCACAGACATACGAGAACATAATCCAGGAGACAGACAAAAAAAAAAAAAAAAAAAAAAAAAAAAAAAAAAAAAATTAAGTATCTTGTACACGAAAGCAGAACAGCGGAAAAGCAGTCACAAGAACAACTATCATCCTCACAATTCTCTTCTTCTCATTTTCCTCCAATCATCATGCAACACATACTGGTATCACAATGGCGATCAGAAGAGCTAAAAAGATATCTTTTTTAAATCCACAATCATCACGTTTCATCTCCTTTCCTTACAATTGAATAAATTAATGAATAAGTATGCAAAAGAGATGGATAAGTAATATAAATATTCGATAAAAGAAGAAGAAGAAAAAAAGGAGAATAAATAATAGATAGATAGATAAGTAATATGAAGACCAAAAATAGACAGATGAGTAAACGCTAGATAGATAGATTGTTGTTAGAACGCGAGATAGATAGATAAACAAACGATTGAATACACCAATGCATAGATAAACAATCAACCAAAATATAACCCTTAATCAGTTAGTAAAATACAATCGGGTTGCAGAGATCAAAATGTCAAGGTAAAATATGCTTAACGGACAGGGGAGATAAGGATCATGATGGGTTTTGCATATGCGATTGCGTAAGCCCATATAAGAGGGAAGTATATTGATATGAATGGCTGTATAAAAATATGCGTGTGAGAGACGGAGAAAAAATGAGTAGAGAGAGAGAGAGAGAGAGAGAAGAGAGAGGGAGAGAGAGAGAGAGAGAGAGGATAGAGAGAGAAAAGAGAGAGAGAGAGAGGAGAGAGAGAGAGAGAGAGAGAGAGAGAGAGAGAGAGAGAGAGAGAGAGAGAGAGAGAGAGAGAGAGAGAAGAGAGAGAGAGGAGAGAGAGAGAGAGAGAGAGAGAGAGAGAGAGAGAGAGAGAGAGAGAGGAGAAGAGAGAGAGAGAGAGAGAGAGAGAGAAGAGAGAGAGAGAGAGAGAGAGAGAGAGAGAGAGAGAGAGAGAGAGAGAGAGAGAGAGAGAGAGAGAGAGAGAGAGAGAGAGAGAGAGAGAGAGAGAGAGAGAGAGAGAGAGAGAGAGAGAGAGCAGAGAGAGAGAGAGAGAGAGAGAGAGAGAGAGAGAGAGAGAGAGAGAGAGAGAGAAAGTTATAAGGTATGCAGTAGAATAAATAGATTGTCGCACATAAACTACGATGATATCAATAGACACATGAAAAGAAAGATGAATGGGCAAAGAAAGGGTAGGTGGACAGCATAAAAAAAATGAAGGAGATGAATAACAGATAAGAACTTGATCGATAAACGGTGAAATGGGAACGATGGAGAGGAGACAGAGACGAAGATATGTACTCGTATACACACGCACACACACACACAAACAAATACATAGATAGAGAGAGAGAGGGAGAGAGACAGAGGCAGAAACAGAGAGGGGGGCGCAGATAGACAGATGTATGCTGAGAGAGAGAGATAGAGGGATAGAGAGAGGAAGAGAGAGAGAGAGAGAAGAGAGAGAGAGGGGGGGGAGACAGAAAGAGAGAGAAGAGAGAGAGAGAGAGAGAGAGAGAGAGAGAGAGAGAGAGAGAGAGAGAGAGAGAGAGAGAGAGAGAGAGAGAGAGAGAGAGAGAGAGAGAGAGAGAGAGAGAGAGAGAGACAGAGACAGAGACAGAGACAGAAACAGAGAGACAAGCAACAGAAGAGACAGAGACAGAGAGACAGACAGAAAGAAGAACAGACAGAGACAGAAGACAGACAGAGAGAGCAGAGAGAGAGAAAGGCAGACAGGCACACAAACAGACAGAGACAGAGAAACAGAGACAGACAGAGAGACAGAGACAGACAGAGAGACAGAGAGAGACAGACAGAGAACAGAGACAGAGAGACAGAGAGAGACAGACATGAAACAGAGACAGACAGAGAGACAAATACAGACAGACACAAAGACAGAGACAAAGACAGACAGGCACACAAACAGACTGAGACAGAGACGAGCGGAAACTGTTAGCGCGTGAAAGACCCCCTTCTTGCCCCCCCCCCCCCCCGCGACAATCGGTTGATAGGGCGGAAACTGCGGTCGTAAAAGCGTGCTTCTTATCATCTTCATTATCTCTTTACTCTTTCATTATCGTATTCTTGCTTATCTTAGCCTTTCCTCGCATTCTTATTATCCTTTCCTCCTTTTTCCTATTTTCTTTTTCGTTGCATCTTCCTAAATATCTATTTTTTTCATATCATCTTCATTTATCTATTTTTTCTTTCTTTCTTTCTTCCTCGTATAAGTAATAATCATCCCCTCAGACATCAAGTGACGTCACATCCGGCGCGGAAAATGTGGCTGTCCAGGGATTCAGTCAGAGGAAGTGCGTGCGGTTTGGGTTTTAAATACCTTTGTAAGTGGCGTCGGGAAGGCGAGATAGGGCGGGAGAAGGCTGTTGGAGGAGAGTTAAAAAAAAAGAAGTTTTATATATATCTGTATCTGTTTATTCTTGTCTCTGTCTCTGTCTGTCCTGTCTCTGTCTCTGTCTCTCTTCTCTGTCTCTGTTTCTGTCTGTCTCTGTCTCGTCTCTGTCTCTGTCTCTGTCTCTGTCTTGTCTCTCGTCTTGTCTTCTCTCTCTGTCTCTGTCTCTGTCTCTGTTCTCTCTCTGCTCTTCCTGTCCTTGTTCTCTGTCTGTTCTGTTCTTCTGTTCTCTCTCTGTCTCTCTCTGTCTCTTCTCTTCTCTCTGTCTCTCTCTTCTCCTCTTCTCCCTCTCTCTTCTCTCTCTCTCTCTCACTCTCTCTCCCTTTCTCTCCTCTCTCTCTATATATTTTTTTTTTTTTACTTTTATTTATTTTTTTATTTTATATATATATATTTTATTCGTTTGTCTCTNAAGAGAAGAGAAAAGATGACGCGAGAAAAAAAGGCAGTGGATACACTTCAATGGCTATAAGAAGGCATTTGCGTCTCGAATTATCTGTGATAAAAGAATATACATACGTATAGACATCCATATAAACACATGGTATATAAAGAACATACAAACACACGCTTTTACATAAAATATGCAAAGACACGTACACGCAAACATGCACAGACCTATACACACTGCAGGTAAAAGAGGCACGTGCTCTCGCCTGGTGATGGCCGAGTCAGATATGAGGGAAAAGTGGCTCAGAAGTAGGCACAGTGCCACCATCCTTGCAATATTACAGTGCTTAGATACAACTGCGGTCTATGAAACAATGAATCCCCATAACGGAACCCCCTTTTCTTGTCGGTTTGTAGCTATCCCATTTGCAATTTAGCGTCAAAATAATTGCCATGCACTAAACTTTTTCCGACTATTCTTAAAATTATTTTCTTTTCTATAGTATTCCAAATTTGTTCCATCATAATCGATCTTACTTCTTTCACTAGTTATGTATTCTTCTCGAATCAATGCAAATAGCAAAAACATTCATTTGTAATTATCTTAAAATATATGGTACATCATTTTTACATTGACAATATAATATCCAGAATGCAACACAACTCTACGTTTGATACACTTCATGTTTCATTTACACGTCGTAAATTTGAGAATTTAATCCAAGTATTTGATTACCTGAACATCCACTTATCGTATTAAACATTTTAAAACACATTTATAAATAAGTGTCGGACAAGATTTTGTCTTTTTGAGTAACCTAGACCTACGACTTTGTTTATCTGGAATCTGACAATGCGCTACGCTTTACATGGAAATTAAAATTCCTCAGGTAGAAATTCTGTCAGACACACCATTATGAAAACGTCTCTTCTATTTCCAGAGAATGCCATATCCGGTAACCTTCGCTGACAAGCAAGCTGGCATCTCGCGCAAAAAATGGGAACAGACACACTCTACGTTAAAGGATTCGTCCGAAAAATGTCACTTGTACTATTTTCATCCCAAATACCTTTTATGTTACAAGGACAACTTGCCTTTCACAACACCGCAAAGTTCTTCAGGCAATCCACCCAAAAGGCAGTTCTTACACCGGTGCTACAGGCGGTGCCGTCACCTCCCGTGACAAATGACTTCGAGCTACAGATGACGTTCGTCTGCCCCAGAGCAAGAAAGTTTCCCTCCACCACAGCGTAGACAAAGCCTTCTCCCGGCCGGTGCGGGGCGGGCGCGGCGCCCCCTGCACACGGCAATAGAAAGGCAGCTTCGTCGAGACTCGTCAGGGGATTTATGTCTGCTCAATATTCTGCAGGCACACCATTTCGCACTGGTTTCCCCCCACAAAACGCCAGTCTTTTATTGATCATGGGAGGGGCTGAACGTCGGGGAAGGGGCGCTTACTTTCCCTGCAATTTGTCTTTCGCAACCAAATGCATATACATCATAATTCATTAAATACATAAAAATGTATTATATATAAGGAAAAAAGAAAGGAAGAAAGAGAGAGAGAGGGAGAGAGAGGGAGAGAGNGGAGGAGGAGGGGATGGGAAGAGAGAGACGGGAATATGGCGGAAGGGCGGGAGAGGGGCGAGGGGGAGAGAGGAGCGGGGAGGGGGTGGGGAGTGGTGTGCCGCAGGCCGTGGTGGGTGGGGGATAGTGGGTGCGGCGAGTGGATGGACGGGCAGAGTGGAGTAGGTGACTATGGTGGCTGGACAGTGCGGAGGGGCGAGGAGGTGGAGGGGAAGATGGAGGAAGAGGGGGAGAGGGAAGGGTGGATGAATAGGGTGGGGGAGGGCTGCGAGGGGTCGGGTGGCGGGCGGAAGAGGGGGGCGAGGCGGGGAGTGGCGGGGCTTCGGGGGGGGGGGGGTGGTGGAAGTGAGGATGAGAGAAGAAGAGGAGAAGAAGAGAGAAGAGAAGAGGGGCGAAGCGAGAGGGGGGAGAGAGAGAGAGGGGAAGAGGAAAGAAAGGAGAGGGGAGGAGGAGGAGAAAGATCGAAGGAAGAGAGAGAGAGAAGGAGCGAAGTTAAGACGAGATGTGAAATCCCTGAGGAGAGCAGGAGAGAGAGAGAGAGAGAGTCTGAGAATGAGATGACGAGAGAGAGAGGGGGCGGTGAGAAAAAGAACAACGGAGAGACGAGGTTGCGGAAGATAACGCAACTACGCCCAGAAGATCGCGGAGATGCCTTAAAATCAGATTACTTTTCCATCCTTCCCTTGGCGGCCCCGGAGAGCACGAGCCAGACACCCAGCCTCTACATCTGGCCTTAACAACACATCGGCCCCGGATACACGACTCTATCCATTTTCATATTTCTCTTTGCATTCTTCCAAGAAATTGCATTCCATTCACATCATTTTCTTTACTTACAATGCTTCCAGATTTACGAATAACGTCTGTTCACGGGCCTACCACTTGCGCCCAGCCATATGTCATAGTCTTGATTCCTCGAGCCGGATACGTACCTGAAAGAATAGAGAAAACATTTAGTAAATAATGTTGTACAGTGGTTTTATTGGTTCCAAATACTAAGCCATACATAAGATAGGCAGGATAAAACACGCACTGCGCACCACGAAAACTGCTTTTAGGGCAGGAGGAGATACTGTCTTTCTGCCAGATGCAAATACAGGAACTACACGCAAACATCAACACACACACATACGAAAATAAAATCAAAATACAGAAAACAACCTCTAACATTTATGAACACATAATTGTGTTTATAACGTGACCACGATCGCATATGCACATACAGCAAAGTCATTCCAGTGTCAACATATGCAACGCTGTAACAGGCCGTCACACGAGAATTATCCCGCAGAAAATAGGCTAGGAACATCACTGTCCTTCACCTGTTTACACTCCATGTTCGTATTATTTTATACTGGCCTAGCTATTCTTCGCTCGCAAAATAAACCGGTGCGAATTTGAAGATAACATCCGTGAGCAAATGCAAATGTTTGCGTTTCTTTTTTATTTGTATGTTTGTCTGTATGCCTGTGAGTGCGAGTGAGCAAGAAGCTGAGTGAGAATAACAGAGAAAAAAGAGAAAGAGAATGGCAAAGAAAAATAGAAGGAAAGAGAGAGAGACACACACACACAACACACACACACCACACACACACAACACACACAACACCACAACAACACACACACACACACACACACACAGAGAGAGAGAGAGAGAGAGAGAGAGAGAGAGAGAGAGGAGAGAGAGAGAGAGAGAGAGAGAGAGAGAGAGAGAGAGGAGAGAGAGAGAGAGAGAGAGAGAGAGAGAGAGAGAGAGAGAGAGAGAGAGAGAGAGAGAGAGAGAGAGAGAGAGAGAGAGAGAGAGAGAGAGAGAGAGAGAGAGAGGAGAGAGAGAGAGGAGACGAGAGAGAGAGAGAGAGAGAGAGAGAAGAGAGATTTATGGAGATGGAAGGTGAGAGGAGAGAGGAAAGAGGGAGAGAGAAAGAAAAAAAAAGAACGAAAGAGAGAGAGAAAAATACGGAGAGTGGGGGAGAGGCAGAAATGAAGAGAGGAAGGGAGAAAAAAGAAAGAGGGAGGAGAAAGAGACGGGGGGGGGGAGAGGGGATGGAGATAGAGAGAGAGGGGAGGAAGAGAGAGAAAAAGGGAGGGAGGGAGGGAGAGAGAAAGGGAGAGAGAGAGAGGGAGAGGAGGGAGGGAGGGAGGGAGGAGGGAGGGAGAGGGAGGGAGGGAGAGAGAGAGAGAGAGAGAGAGAGAGAGAGAGAGAGAGAGAGAGAGAGAGAGAGAGAGAGAGAGAGAGAGAGAGAGAGAGAGAGAGAGAGAGAGAGAGAAAATATGTATGAGTGTGGGTGAGTGTGTTTACGTGAATTGGAGGAGTAGGCTATGAGTGTGCGCGCGTGTATGAGCGCGTGTGCAACTGTTTATTAGACTGTGCGAGTGCACGTGTCTCATATTTCGTAAGTAAATCTTTTAATTTAAACCTCCAAAATTAGCAACAAGGCCTTGCAAAATGCCTAACGAAGTGGATGGCTGACCGAATCTCCACCAGGCATATTGGGGATCCCTTTAACACCCTGCCAACAAAGCCAACCTGTAAATATGATATATATCAAAAGTGCAAATAATGCTCTAAAACATCACCAATAATATGCAATACATAAGCTTGAACAACAACATTCCAGCACTATTAAGTTCTCTTTTGAAATAGAAAATGGCGTATTCGATTTAAAAAACACGATTTTTTTTAGAAGGTAAGAAGTATATCGACCAAGAGACCGATATGGGTATCGGAAAAATATCCGAATACACAATCAACCGGAAACCTATAAGGAGCAATTGAAGGAAATAAACAAAACTACACTGCCAACACCCAAGCGAGTTACATGGCAGTTTTACGAGCGAAACTGAGCTGGCGCAGGATGCACCCGCTGTCTAGGCCTTCATTCAGCTTTTATTTGCGCAATAAATCGACATAAAAAAGGGCAAAACTTATTTGAAATATGAAATAACTACACACCTGATTCGAAGCTTTTCAAATTTGCACATGATTCGCCAGCGGGAGCCCAGCAAAAGGCGAAACATCAGCCTCGGCCGCAGAGCAAAGCAAACACACGCTCCAACGCGAGCAAAGAAACCCACCGCACACAAGGTCAGGGTGGGAGACATATTTAACAAGGGCGTATAAACATCACAAGGTAAACCTGGCCCGGCAATAACCCTACCCACCTTGCCTGGCCCGCCCCTGAACCCGCCTAAACGGGGCGCTGATCGCTCTCCACTCCTCGCCAGCGTGCAAGACAATGCGCCATGCACATGTTCTTCGCGCGGAAGCCTCGTCCCCGGCCAGTCAAGTACGCAAACCCTTCGTTATCAGCATTTCTCGCTTTTACGCTAACTTGTATCCAGGTTCTGACTCTCTCTTTTCCTTTTGTATTCCTTCTGCTTCTGTTGCTCTTATCGATCTTTCTGCGGAAAATAGCGTGCAGACAATATTCTCTTTTCCCCAACCCGCGTTCTGTCAAAAGTTAATGCGACTTTCCGAGACATCAAAGACTGTCTGGCTGAGATCTCTACAGCGTATTATATCCGCTATTCAAACTCCTCCCTCCGGCAAAAGATGGCTTATGAAAACGTACATAAGAGCGCGAATGCACCACAATGAATCAAGATAGAGGATCAAAAGAACAATATCACCACGCATTAAGTCACCATATCAGACAAGTCGACAACAAAGCACACGCACTGTAAATCACTGTAACTCCACTATACTTACACACACTCAAAGGAACAGCCACACTAGCACTCCAACTGTTTTTCTTTTCTACGGAAGGGAGGTAATATAGCGTAGCCATGTTACGCATAAAAAAGAAGGGAAAAAATTAATATCCCCACCATGACGTGCAAATATCTCAAATAAATGGATCGCGCACATTTTTTTGCGCGTGTAAAAAGTAGCTTCCCATCCACCCTTGGCAGGCAAGCGACCTTCGCCAATAACTCTTTAAGATTCGAGAACGGCCCCAGTGCCAGATCTTCAAGATGGTGAGGTGGGAGAGAAAGTGGCACAGATCCTTACGTCGGGCGGCAGGTGTTCCGCTAATCACGGGCACTGGCACACACTTCCGGAAATGTCTGCAGCAAAAAATACAAGGGTATGGCTGCCATGTATTGGCTACCACCAGCGAATTTACTCAATTTGTTCTTATACCCACACCCTCCACCGAAAGACAAAAGGACGAGAAATCATACATAACGCTAACAAATTCCCAAAGGTATACCCATTCTACAAATTCTGTAGTAAGGATGCATTAGTCCCTCGAGCACTTCCAAAGAAGGCACCGTCCCTTCCCCAGCCACTTAGAACTACGACGACGCTGCACCGCAAGTCACCACACATGCTTCCAGGGTCTGAGATGGATCGAACGCAAAGTCATCCGTGCCGAAGGCAATCATAAGGAATTCCACAGGGATTTCCCAGACCTTGCACAAACATCCTGCCCGCATGCGCACGCACACTTCCAAAGAGTGCAGTCCTACAACCCGCTGCCAGCAGACGTCAGCCGCAAGGGTCATACCCCCGCCCCCTCCCCGCCCAGACCCCACGCGGCATACGCATTCATCAACACCGAACCTGAGCGCTGAACATGGCTGCGGCGGGGAACAAAGGCCTTTAGGAAAGCCCGGGACAAAGAGGGGCGCTATTCAAAACCGGTTGATCTTGGAAAAAAAAACTCCAAATACAGGAGAAGACGCTCACCGAAATACGGTAAAGAGCGGTATTAGATGGAGTCTCCAGGCACCAAGCCGCTGCGGGGTGGGGAAGGAGGGTGGTGGGGAGCCCGAGCTACGAAGATGGAGAGCGGAAGAGGAAAGGAAATGGGGAAAAAGGATGACTGTACGGAAGATTGGGAGGGGAGGAAGCAGAGAAATGGGGGGTGGAGAGGAAGAGACAGGCGTATTGGAGGAAGAACAGAAACGGAGAAGAACATGAAGGGATAAGGGGGAGGGCTGAAAGACGAAAAAGCAGAAGACAAGAGGAGAGCAAAAAGCGAAGTGAAGCACGGGAAGAGGAGAAAAGAAGAGAAGAGCAAAGATTGAAGGACGGAAAGAGAGAGAGAGAAAAAAACACGAAATTAATAAAAAATAGAGAGGAGTGAAAGACAGGAGAGAGGATAACAGAGGAGAGGAGAGAAACGGAGAGAATGACAAAAATACAAAGCAAGGCAAGCACACAAAGGGGACACGAGCAGCGCGGTCTAGGGGAGCGACGGAGTGGAGGACGTCCGAGAGAAAAGACTCCGACGCGTTCCTTAATCCGAGTTAAGGAGATGCGACAGACACCGACCACCTCCTGCGCCATTCCGCCCCTCTCGGCCGACCAGCGACGCCTACCTGCTGCTCCCTCTGCTTGGCCATTCGACTCTCGGCTCGGTCTGCCCTGCCGCCTCCTCCTCCTCCTCCTCCTTGCCCTGCTTCTTTGTCCGGCTCAACCCAACCAAATCTGCTGCTCCTTCTCCATGGCGTATGTCGAGTCCGTATGCTGGCCTGCTTTCCCGTTCCCTTTTACTCTACCTTTATGCTGCAATTAACCTTCCCGCGCTTGCTAATTTGCTTATGCGTATCTGACCGACTCCTAGTTATTTGCCCAAGATGAGACAACGTAATGGCACTGCTCAAATGAAACGAGAGGAAATGTGGACGGAGATTCGGAATGGCCTTTGAAGAAGAGGATGCGCATATACAGAAGACGGGGATGCATTAAAAAGAAACCGGAAAGTAAAGGAGGAAAGAATAGAAAAAAGGACGACGGGATTGGAAATTAGAGATTAGAAATCCTGGGGATATACAGAAAAAACGGAGAGAGAGGAGGAAGGAAGGGAGAGAGGGAGAGAGGGAGAGCAGAGAGAGCGAGAGCAGAGAGCAAGAAGAGCAAGAGAAGCAGAGAGAGAGCGAGAGCGAGAGCGAGAGCGAGAGAGAGAGAGAGAGAGAGAGAGAGAGAGAGAGAGAGAGAGAGAGAGAGAGAGAGAGAGAGAGAGAGAGAGAGAGAGAGAGAGAGAGAGAGAGAGAGAGAAGCTAACAGACAAGAGCGGACACAAAATCAGTAAGACGGGAAGGGGAGAGAAGAGTAAGAAGTAAAAAAAGGAGTAAAACCGCCGATGAGGTCGGAGGATGAAAGAGGGGAGCGGCCATTGAGGCGGGGAGCGAAGAGGGAGAATCGCCAGAGGAAAATGGAGGGGAGCCAAGCCACGAGGGCCATGAGGGCCATGAGGGCCATGAGGGCGTCGAGAGGAACAGACCGAGAGTCGAGCTTAAACAAACACCCTATTTATTTTCTTTTTTTTCTTTTTCATACGAATATTTTGGGGAAATCGGTCAACTACGTAACTTTCCTAGAAAGAAACACGTTCATATGGAGAAAGGAAAGTTATATGCACGTGCTTGCGTGCGTGTGTATTGTATGTGTATGTTTGTGTTGTGTGTTGTGTGCGTGAATTTTGTGTTTACGCATGCGTGTTTGCGAATGTGTGCGTATGCGTAAGCATATGCGTGTGCGGCTCCACATGCATGTGCATGGGTGATAAATAGTTATTTTCCTTTCCGAAGGAGAGACAGGCGAAGACTACAGACTGCGGCTGACAAAGGCAAGTCAACCTCAACGCGGACTCACATTACAAACTCGACCACGACGCGCTTAATGAACAAAAAATAAGCCGCCGTGAAGGCTTGCAGCGACTGAATCTTCTTTCCCTTATTTCATTCGACTTCATCCAGTCCGTCCACGTTGCCGGGACGGGCAGAGATGAAGAGTTGCCTCTCGTCTACAAGATGGAGGTAATTAAAATTGACACAAAGGTATGAAGACTGAGTGAGGGGAGGGGGGAAGAAGGCGAGGGAGGCGATGTGGGAGGTGGAGGAGAGGGAGAGAGAGGGAGAGAGAGGAGAGGGAGAGAGGAGAGAGAGAGGAGGAGAGAGGAGAGAGGAGGAGAGAGAGGAAAGAGAGGGAAGAGAGGAGGAGAGAGAGGAGAGAGAGGAGAGAGAGGAGAAGAGAGGAGAGGAGGGGAAAGAGAAGGAGAGAGAGGAGAGAGAGGGAAAGAGAGAGAAGAGAGAGAGAGAGAGAGGAAGAGAGGAGGGAGAGGAAGAGAGGGAGGAGAAGGGAGGGAGAGGGAGAGGGAGAATGGCAGAAACGTACCTTCTTTTCCCTCAGTATGTCCTGTACCGCCTCCATATACACACATTCAAACAAACACCTATACACATACATGCACGGATACACATACCATAACATCCAAATACCCTTCCTCACTAAGCGAAGTAAAACCAGATTTTTGTTTTCCTGAATGCAGGCGAAACACTGCGATTCCTTTGGCAAAGCGTTCCAAACTCTCCCTCTGTGCATCTCTTCCTTTCTTGCTCTACTTCCAACCCCATTCAGCGCCAAGAGCTACTTCCGCGTCCAGTGCCAGTGCCAGAGCCTGGAGTGGTGGTGGCGGGGAAGAGAGTCCACCTCAGTGCAATGCAGCGGAACAAGATTCTGGACACCATATGTTTGGAAAGAGTTGAGCCTCTCGCTTTCTCTCTGTCTGTCTGTCTGTCTCTCTCACATACACACACACACACACACACATACACATAAACACACGCATACGCATACACACACACACACTCTCTCTCACACATACTCACACTCACACAAACTCCGTTCCCGTCACTATTTTGCGCTCGTTTTGTCTGCTGTATATACTGCCTTTTGCTTTCTCTACACAGATCTTATTTTTCTGCCAGAAAGTTTGTGTTAGAAATGAAATGAAAAAAATAAACACGAAGGAGAGAGAGAAAGAGAGGCCCGCACAAGGAAAACGAGTCCCAAGTTAAAGGAAGCCCAGAAAGGATATTAGAGACAAGAAAAAACAAGAGAAACTATCGGGGGGACTGCGGGAAAAGGAGAAAATAAAAACTAAATAGAACAGAAACAAAGAAATGGTAGACGAAGGAGGGAAAGGGGGAGAGGGAGAAGATGAAAGAAGCCAGAGCCGTCGCACAGAGCAGAATCTGCGGATGACACCGCCACGTTCTGGAGACATTTCGCAGTTCCCGGCGCTGCATTTCTTTTAGAAGCCGGGGCCCCACACACAACACAACAAAGACCTTTTTTAAGAAATGCACACGCCTATACACATAACGCGAGAAAGAGAGAAAGTGACACCCAATGCTCTGAACAAACACCGAGGGCTTTGGCTGCCGAGACCCAAGCCCCGTCAGAAAATGTGACACAATGTGGCGGTATCCATCGGAGGGGGAGGGGGATGCCAATGACGGGAGTGCAGGAACGCCTCTCGCTGTTGGCTCTGATGCACCTGGGAATCACCAGTGCGCATTACGCGGCTTTTGTTTTCTTGAATTAATGCCTCGGGCCGCTCGTTCTCGCTTCCTCAGATGGGTTTAGAGAGCGCGCTTTTAGGTCTGAGACTGTGATGATACACTTTGAGATCTGTCTTTTGCACAAAGCAATTAGGAGATGGTTTGCTGTGATGCGAACAAAGGATTTGGTGAAACTCTCTCGCAAGCACGAAAGCGCGCACACGCGCGCTCACGCAAACCTCGCAAAAGCACAAACACACACCCTACACACATCTTATCACTGGAATACACAAAAACATGCAAACACACACAAGAACAACTGTATAGACAAACACAAACACAACTACACACTCTTCTAAACAAACAAGCATAAACAAATAAACACAAACCCCCTTCCACAAAATCGATGAGGCTAAGTGTTCGGAAGCGACGTAATGCCTTTGGGAAGCATGGCAGGAACAGGACGCGGAGGAGGCCTAACCCCATCGAGATCAAAACACGCGAAGTTGCCAACGTATGGCCACCGAAAGTACAAAAGGCAGAGTAATAAAAATAATAATAATAATAAGATTTGAAATGAGATGTCATCGAAAGAAAAGGGTAACTGCATCAGCCTAGACATAGTCATTACCAAAATTTGAAAGCAATGTTGAACAAGCCTAAAAGGGTGTAAAAAAAGGAATTCGTAAATGATGACAAAATCCATTTTTGTTACAGGTATCATGCATTCTTTACCTGTGACCTTTATAACTAGATCAAACGCCATTCCCCCCCCCCCCCCCAACAACCCCCTCTCACGCTGTGCAAGGCACGATTTCGTATATTTTACAAAACATGTGGATGTGTAACAGCCTATGTGCAAGTTTTTCTTCTCAACTTTCGAAAAACAAACTCATGCGGAAGGGGAAGAAAGGGAGGGGGAGGTAACGGGTGGGAGGAGGAAGAGATAAGGGAGAGAGGAAAAGAGGAAGAAAAAGAAAGAACAGGGGATAGGTAGAGAAGAAGTGGGGAATAATGGAGGAAGAGACTTAATAGTAGGAAAAAATATAGAAGTAGGAGTAGGGGTTGGAAGAGGAGGAGGAAGAAGAGGGAGAGGAGAGGAGAAGAAGAAGGGGGAGAAGAGAAAGGGAAAGATACAGTGGAAAGGGAAAAGGGGAAAAAAGGAGCTGGAGGCGGAAGTGAAGGTGGAGGAGGAAGAGGAAGATGAGGAAGAGAAGATAAGAGGAAGACGAAGGGGATGCGTTCAGAAGTGGAGGGGGGGGGTCTATGACATATGAAACAAGTCGACAAACAAAAACATTAATTAACTTGGCGAAGCATCAAATAACAACCTCGATCTCGCAAGTGATGGAAGTGAACTACTCTACCCCCCCCCCCACTACCCCGCCCACTTCTACACCAGGCCAACCCTCCTGCCCCCCGCCCCCCCTAACACAAACAGAAGACGTAAAACCAAAACTAAGAGACGAAAGACAAATAGAAAAACACAAAAAAAGCTTCCAGCA
Organism: Penaeus vannamei; assembly: GCF_003789085.1. Classification (NCBI taxonomy): domain Eukaryota; kingdom Metazoa; phylum Arthropoda; class Malacostraca; order Decapoda; family Penaeidae; genus Penaeus; species Penaeus vannamei. Next base: position 1,129,886 of record NW_020872873.1, read on the forward strand.
ACCAAAATACGAGAGGGAGAAGCCTTTGTGTTGACTCCGCTAATACGCGATCAATATCACACAACCCTTTATGGCACCAAGCCTGCTCTCCTGCTGGTTGTTGCCGCGGCGGCGTTGGTCGGTGACAGCGGAGGCGCAGGTCGCGGCGGGGCTGGTCGTCGTCGTTCGTCCGTCGTGTGGCAGGGGGAGTGGTCGGCGTTGTGGCAGGGAGGGTCGTCGTGGCAGGGGAGGTGGTCGTCTTGTGGCAGGGGAGGTGGTCGTCGTTTGGCAGGGAGGTCGTCGTCGTGTGGCAGGGGAGGTCGTCGTCGTTGTGACAGGGGAGGTAGGGGAGGTGGTCGTCGTGGCAGGGGAGTGGTGCAGGGGTGGTCGTCGTTCAGGGACGTCGTTCGTCGTCGTTGTGGCAGGGGAGGTGGTCGTCGTTGTGGCAGGGGAGGTCGTCGTCGTTGTGTCGTCGTCGTGTGGCAGGGGAGGTCGTCGTCGTTGTGACAGGGGAGGTCGTCGTCGTTGTGACAGGGAGGTCGTCGTCGTTGTGGCAGGGGAGTCGTCGTCGTTGTGCAGGGAGGTGGTCGTCGTTGGCAGGGGGTCGTCGTTGTGGCAGGGGAGGTCGTCGTCGTGTGACAGGGGAGGTCGTCGTCGTTGTGGCAGGGGTCGTCGTCGGCAGTCGTCGTCGTTGTGACAGGGGAGGGGTCGTCGTGACAGGGAAGGTTCGTCGTTGTGGCAGGGAAGTCGTCGCCGTTTGGGGAGGTCGTCGTCGTTGGCAGGGAGGTCGTCGTCGTTGTGACAGGGGAGGTCGTCGTCGTTGTGACAGGGAGTGTCGTTGTGGCAGGGAAGTCGTCGTCGGTGTCGTCGTTGTGGCAGGGGAGGTGGTCGTCGTTGTGACAGGGGAGGTCGTCGTCGTTGTGGCAGGGGAAGGTCGTTGCCGTCGCAGGGGAGGTCGCATTGTCGCAACGGAGCGTCGTGCTAAGGCCATCAAGCGATAACCAAACAGGCGCAGGAAGGCGTGTGCATGAAAAGGGGGTGCGAGACGTGAGGGAGGGTTTGGCGGTGCTACAGGTGCTACAGCCAGTGGGAGAGTCTTTGTAGATTACTTTCAATATTGATACACGGTGTCATGTCAATCGCTGCAGTACCCGTGTAAGGCACTGGCATTATAGGGTTGTCCCACTCATCCTAACGCCCTAAATCTAATCCCTCAGGCCCTGAAAAAGAATCTTCCCGTTCCCATTCCGAAGAGCAACGTTCCTCAACCTCTGAACCAACGACATCGGAAAGTGTCCCTTCCATCCTAAACTTGACGCCAAACATTTCCCAATCCTAACTTCAGAAATCCTCTCACGTCCTATCACAATCCTCGGCCTCAAAACCCCTGGCTCTCGTCTCGCCCGCAGTGCTTTCAACATTCGGAATCTCACCCTCTCTCCCTTCCCTTCCTTCCCATCCTACCCCTTCCTTCCTTCCTTTCTCCCTTCCCATCCTTTCTTTCCTTCCTTCCTTCCTTTCTCCCTTCTCATCCCTTCTTTCATTCCTTCCTTCCTTTCTCCCTTCCCATCCCTTCTTTCCTTTTCTTTCTTCGTTCCCTCCCTCCCTCCTCCTTTCCTTTTCTTTCTTCCGTCCTTTCTTTCTTCCATCCTTCCTTCCTTCCCTCCCCCGTTCTCTCCAAACCAGGAACTCGGAGGACGATTGTCCCGCTGCTCTAATTGGCCGGGAATCCAACGCGCCCCGACCCCTGGCCGACCCCTCGCCCGGCTCCAATCGCGATCGCTCAGATTCTGGCGAAGGGCGGCTCGGCCAACGATTATGCGAAGCGACGAAAGCGCCCGGCACGACCACCGCCGCCTTCATTAAGAGCCGAAACAACTGCCGCGGAATCGCTTGCCGTTCCAAACATAGCTCATGATTCCCGGATTGTTGGCGTGTCTTTCAAATCCATAAATCGTCGGGTTTGATTGCGTGTGGGCCTGTATCAATGGATTCAAACTGGGGGGTTTTCACCGACCATGGCTACAAAGATTATTTTGCTCCAGTTCTGCGTTTAAATTGCTGCATTAATGAAAAGTGAGTAAATATTAGTATCGCGTATTTTTCTTTCCTCTCCCCACCTCCTCTCTCTTAGGCACTCTCGCTCTCCTTTCCTTGGGAAGGCCAGAATGACCACGGGGGTGGGGGAGGGAGGGGAAGAGAGGGAGAGCAAAAGGGGAGAGAGAGGGAGAGAGAGGGAGAGAGAGGAGGAGGGGAGAGAGGAGAGGGAAAGAGAGAGGGAGAGGAGGAGAGAGAGGAGAGGAGGAGAGAGAGAGGAGAGAGAGAGGAGGGGAAGAGAGAGAGAGAGAGAGAGGAGAGAGAGAGAGGGAGAGGAGGGGAGAGAGAGGAGGAGGGGGGGGAGAGGGAAGAGGGGGGAGAGGAGAGGAGGGGGAGAGAGGGAGAGGAGGGGGAGGAGAGAGAGGGGGGGAGAGAGAGAGGAGGGGGAGGAGGAGAGAGGGGAGAGGAGAGGAGGGGAGAGGAGAGGAGAGGAGGAGGGGAGAGAGGGAGAGGGAGGGGGAGAGAGAGAGAGGGAGAGGAGAGGAGGGGAGAGGAGAGGAGGAGAGGAGGAGAGGAGGAGAGAGGAGAGAGGGAGAGAGAGGGAGGAGGAGGAAGAGAGGAGAGAGAGAGAGAGAGAGAGAGAAGAGAGAGAGAGAGAGAGAGAGAGAGAGAGAGAGAGAGAGAGAGAGAGAGAGAGAGAGAGAGATCGTTACATGAAGGCTATCAGACGCAATTTAAATGAAACGAATAAAATAAACAAATAAGGTTGCCGAGGAAAGCGAGGAGAGAGAAAAGCGAACGCCTGAGCGAGAGTAATTCGGCGGAAAGGAAGGAGTTCGAAGAAAGCGATTGCCCACGCACCAAAAACATGGCAAATCTTCATCAATTTTCGACCTACGAATCCCACAATCGTCTTATAAAAGAATTCACTAGAAAAGAAACAGGAAACAGGAGAAAAAAAATGTCGTAAACACGTCTAGGATTCCAACCAATCAGCACCGGGAGAAACATCTATCAATCCTAAAAGACAATCACTACGAGTCATTCAACCATAAAAGTTAAATAAGTGTGCTCACACGACCACGAAAACCAATCACCGCCTCACTTTCCCGTGGAAAACAATCGACTGCGCCAACAGACAAGTCTTCAGGAAAAAAAATTCTACCGCCTAAGTCTAATGTGGTGTAAAACTAATATTGTTCAACGCAATGAAAAAAGGCCGAGTGCTGTACTGAATCTAACCAGCAAATTGAAAGTCGAAATTAGCAAGTAAAAAAAAAATCAGCAGTCAAGCCGATTCTGCCAATCAGCAAGAAACAATAAACCCCAATCGACGGCAATCAACTAAAAACAATAAACCGACGAGTGCGCGCAAGGCATACGCACCAAAAATGCCAAGAAACTAATTCTCCGCAGCAATCAGACCAGGCGGAACCCGGAACCCATCCTGCCGCCCACGGACGCCCACCCTCCCGCCCGCACCCTTCACGGTGGCCCGCTCTACCAATCGTCCGGAAAGCCACTCCGCTCCGGGAAGGGCCTAGGATTAAGGGGCAGGGGGCAGGGGGACACGGAGACACGAGGGGCGGGAGGGTCAAGGAGAGGGAAGACGAGCCGAAACTGCAGGTGGCGGGGAAGGCGAAATGGACGGCGTAAATTCACCCGCTGTGGCCAGGTTGAAGTGCAGATTAATTTGGCGAAAAGACGGCGGCAAAGCTGTGACGTCAGCGTCTTAAATGTGAGGGACGCGCTGTCAATTACGGCTGCTATATCGTGTGGCACATCTCGCCTCCGCCATGTGGCACGTCGTGTTAGGACACTTCGAGGGGAGGGGGGAAGGGAAATGCGAGGGGAGGGACGGAGAGGGGGAAGGAGGGAAGGGGTGGAGAGGAGGGTCAGGAAAGGAAGCAACGGGCGAGGAGGGAGAGGAAGAGGTAAAACAGGTAGAAAGAGGAAAGGAGGGAAGGGAGAGGGAGGAGGAGGAGGGAAGGAGGAGGGAGGAGGGGGGAGGAGGAAGGAGAGAAAGAGAGAGGAAGAAGGGAAAGAAAGAGAGAGAGAGAGAGAGAGGGAGAGGGAAAGGAGAAAGAGAGAGAGCAGAGGCCTCCACCTTCTTCGCTTCTTCTCTTCTCCTTTATCTCCCCCTATTCTTACACCCACTCTATCTCTTTCCTCTTCCTCCACTTTCCCCTCCCCTTCCCCCTTATCCTCTATCTCCTCTTCCTCTTCCCTTCCTCTCAGCTACTGGAAGGAGGGTGGGTACAATGGGAGGGTACAGGCCTATTCTCACTCTTTAACCGTTTACGCGTTCGAGGTACACCGGGGAGCACGCTGCAGCCGGTGATGATCTTTCGACACTTGCACGCTCCAAGTTACTCACCTGCAGCCGAAAATAAAATGTTTTCAATTTCCAATTCGCATTCGCAATTAAGCTAATTAAATTTTCATACGACCTGGTGAATCAGCGCTGCGTAGCTTGTTCAAGGTGAGCCGGGAAAATGCAAGCCGAGCTAGAGTGGGTAAGGTAACTATTTAGAAAGGAAGGCAAGGTCGTCGGCGCAGTAACACAAAAAATGACATCAATCAAATCCTTTGTGTTTGGTCGGGCGTGAGGAACTTCTGGAGCTCTGATGCCCGGTTGTTGATTGCCGATTCTTTCAAGTTAAAAGGACAGAATGATAGCATATTAATACTAATAACTGTAGTAGTAGTAGTAGTATATTATCATTACCATCATTATTACTATTATCATGATGATCATCATCATTACTCGTAGTATGAATACCTAACAAAATGGCTGTGATGGTGACAATGTTGAGCCAAAAAAATAACAATACTAACACAAACTGACCAGCGGCGGCGGCGGCACGAGTCCTACACACCTATGTGGCCGCTTGGGGACGGGGCCGCGCCGATATCCACTCGTCAATACGGAATAAACAGGCGATATGACCAGCAGAAATGGACACTCTTCTCCTCATATTTGATCTCTTCTTTTATCAAGGTAAATACACTTTTACCTTCTCCCTTCCCCTCTCTATCCTCTCTCTCTCACCACAAACACACACACACACACACACACAAAATATATACATATGCATATACACAAACACACACACACAATCTATCTTTCCTTCCACTTCCCGTTTCTTTTCATTCCCTTTTCCTTCTTGCACAGGTTCCTCCCTTAGCATATCCCTCCTGGAAAAAAGAGAGAAATTAGAGAAAGAAAAGAAAGAAGGAAAAAAAGAGTCGTTTTGTGTGGACAAAATTACTGTCAGTCACAACTTTTACTTCCACAAAGCAAAAAGTTTTTTGTTGGTATGCGATGACGGCCCTGTGTGAACCCTTGACAAATGGCAATCAACGTTCAACCGAAATGTAGAATTTTCAGAGCCAGTAAAGTAACAAAATGAATTACAGCTGAGTGAGTCTGATTCGTCAGAATGAGCAACAGCTGCAACTCGCGCCTCAATCGGACATAGCAGCAGCTGTCGGAATCAATCTGAACAGCAACTACTGCCAAGACGGCAACAGCTGTCAGAATAAGACTCGAGAGCCTCTACCTCGTCCGTTCCGCCGAGGCCCCACTGGAGACGAGCAGAGGTCTGGCGTCGGCAGTCGGGAATCAATTGACAGGAGTCAAGAGTCAGAATCCAGACCTCAGAAGAGTCAGAAACCCCCAAGCCGAGAACATGGATCAGACCCCGTGATCGGGAGTGAAGCGTCAGCGGGGGCGGGGCAGGAGAGGCCTCAGTGGGCGGCGAAGAGAGAAAGGGTTCTGAGTGGCTGCAGGAAAGAGGTTATAAAGGGACGGGACAGGAGTGAGGTTCTGAGGCAGAGAGATGTTCAGGGGTGGGAGAAGGAATCAGAGTGCAGGACAGGAGAAAGAGGGGAATCAGGGGCGGGGAGAGGGGCTAAGGGCGGGGGGAGGGGCTCAGTGGTTAGGGAGAAAAGTCTCTGGGCGGGACAGGGAGAAGGGAATCAGGTGGGACAGGAGAAGGAGCTCAGGGCCCAGAGAGAGGGCTGAGGGCGGCAAGTCCGAGCAGCAGCAGCGAGTGACTCCTAAAGGGATGGATGATGCTCAGGCTGGAGAGATTACGGCGACCGCGCTCGTGCCAGTGTCAGCCGCGGCCGGGCTAAACATCATTTTCTCCCAGGGATTGTAAAACTTCTTTCACGCTTACGCCACCGTCTTCACACCGGAGAACGTGATGCGTCTGACTCCCGCTCTGTCTCAATCACTACCTCAATTACTCACTCATTCTCCCTCTTTCTCTCTGCCTATCTCCTACGCACACACTAGGGCTACACAAATCTCACTGAATTCCACTCGCCTTCTAACCGTCCTGCCTCACTACACCTGGACACGCCAACCACGGACTAAGGGTCAGGTGCTGTATTCCTACCTTTTCTTCTTTTTATTCTCTCTCTGTCTATCTCTGTCTATCTCCATCTCTCTCTCTCTCTCTCTCTATCTCCATCTCTCTCTCTCTCTGTCTATCTCTCTCTCTCTCTCTCTCTCTCTCTCTCCTCTCTCTCTCTCTCTCTCTCTCTCTCTCTCTCTCTCCTCTCTCTCTCTCTCTCTCTCTGTCTCTAATCTCCATCTCTCTCTCTCTCTCTCTATCTCCATCTCTCTCTCTCTCTCTCTGTCTGTCTATTCTCATCTCTCTTCATCTCTCTCTCTCTCTCTCTCTATCTCCATCTCTCTCTCTCTCTCTGTCTATCTCCATCTCTCTCTCTCTCTCTGTCTCTCTCTCTCTCCTCTCGTCTTCTCTCTCTCCTCTCTGTCTATCTCTATCTCTCTCTCTCTGTCTATCTCATTCTCTCTCTCTGTCTGTCTATCTCGTCTGTCTATCCCATCTCTCTCTTCTCTCTCTCTCTCTGTCTGTCTATCTCCATCTCTCTCTCTGTCTGTCTATCTCCATCTCTCTCTCTCTGTCTATCTCCATCTGTCTATCTCTCTCTCTCTCTGTCTATCTCCATTTCTCTCTCTGTCTGTCTATCTCCATCTCTCTCTCTGTCTGTCTATCTCCATTCTCTCTCTCTGTCTATCTCCTCTCTCTCTCTGTCTGTCTATCTCCATCTCTCTCTCTGTCTGTCTATCTCCATCTCTCTCTCTGTCTGTCTATTCTCCATCTCTCTCTCTGTCTGTCTATCTCCATCTCATCTCTCTCTCTCTCTGTCTCTATCTCCATCTCTCTCTCTGTCTGTCTATCTCCATCTCTCTCCTGTCGTCTATCTCCATCTCTCTCTCTGTCTCTATATCTCTCTCTCTGTCTCTATCTCTCTCTCTCTCTGTCTCTATCTCCATCTCTCTCTCTCTCTCTCTCTCTCTCTCTCTCTCTCTCTCTCTCTCTCTCTCTCTCTCTCTCTCTCTCTCTCTCTCCTCTCTTCTCTTTCTCTGTCTCTCTCTCTCTCTGTCTGTCTATCTCCATCTCTCTCTCTCTCTGTCTGTCTATCTCCATCTCTCTCTCTCTCTCTCTGTCTGTCTATCTCTATCTCATCTCTCTCTCTGTCTGTCTATCTCTCTCTTCTCTCTTCTCTCGTCTCTCTCTCTCTCTGTCTATCTCCATCTCTCTCTCTCTTCTCTATGTCTTTTTCTATCTGTCTATCTCTGTATATTTCTGTCTTTTTCTATCTCTATTTCTCATAATAATATCCATTTCTTTTTCTGTCTATCTCTATCTATCTCTCTTTGTCTATCTCTATCTATCTCTCTTTGTCTATCTGTACCTATCTCTGTCTATCGTTGTTTCTATCTCTCTCTTCTTCTCTCCCTCCCTCTCACGCGTTTACGGACCGGTACTCACCAGCAATGTTATCAACTGCTGTAAATGTACTTTCCTGAAGACGAGAAAATCATAATATTTACACTAGAGCGAGCTTGATCGAGCCGCCCCTTTCGAAAAGGAAATCCTCAGATAGAATAGGCAGATCAGTAGCCGAACTTTTTTTTCTCATGTCAAAGAAGGTCTCACAGCCTCATGAATTTCAAATCCCTGACAGCTGGGCCCGAAAAGGGAAGATGAATTCTTTCCTTTTTACACTAATTCCTGACTCCTTACGTTTTATCTTTCTATTTCTTCTTTATTATAAAATCTATATACAAACAGCTTCCAGCTTCCGGTATATCATCATATATGAAATGTTTTCCCGGAAGCCCGAGACGATAACCTCGGGAGAATAAGATGATCAAATGAGGCTCTGATCAGAACTCGCCATATTAACACGCGAGCGTCAGTCAACACCACGCTATATTTCCGTCTGGGAGCTTTTTAGGAAAGCCTTGCCTGATTAAACACAAGATCATTATAAAATAAAACCATAAAAAACAGCATAAATTAACATACATACATAAATTATATATACATACATACACAAATGTATCTGTATATATTGGTGTGTGTGTGTGTGTGTGTGTGTGTGTGTGTGTGTGTGTGTGTGTGTGTGTGTGTGTGTGTGTGTGTGTGTGTGTGTGTGTGCGTGTGCGTGCGTGCGTGCGTGGTGTGCGTGTGCGTGTGCGTGTGCGTGTGCGTGTGCGTGTGCGTGTGCGTGTGCGTGCAGACAATATACAAAATAACCATAATCTACAAGAAAGCTATTACCAGTTCTGGAGTACAAGTAAGTGAAAGCTGAAAAGATTGAGGATGGGGAGTAAGATTACGAGGATGCGGAGATGGCAATGGAGAAGAAAAGACGAATAGACGGTGAAGGATAGGAACAGAGATATCTTCAAAGTAAATAATTAACTGTCATCTAAACAAATGCTGTACTAGGACTACCTACATGATGATTAAAACTCTAGTTGTGCATTACAAAAGAAGAAGAAGAGAAAGAAGGGGAAGAAGAAGAAGAAAAAGTGGAAGAGCTATAGGAAAGGGAGGAGAGAGGCAAATAGAAAAGGGTGGAGAGGCAAAGAGAAAAGGATGGAGAGGTAATGGAGGAGGGTATTAAGGAAAGGAGGGGAAGGGTATGAAGCGTTAATGAACAGAGAGAGAAGGAATAGGGGGACATGGAGAGAGGTGACCGAATACAGGGGGAACATATAAAAGGAAAACGGAGGACAAAAAATGAAACACGAACAGAAAAAAACGTTTCCACTATGAATGTTTACGTATGTACTCAGCGCATACAACATTTGCATATCAAAGCATGATCGAGCTTGACACAAGTGAAATATGTTTATGCATGAGTATTACGCATGCATAAGTGTAGCGCCGTGACACAATATGATTATTTTTGCCTAAATTCCCGAAGCATGTAATTAATGGCGGAAACTTCTCAGATTAATCTTGGCTGAAGTTGTCGGCACGATCGTTGCGGGAGTCAGGTTCCGCTGCCGCCTTTCTCTTCTTATCCCTTGGTCCTCTCCCTCGTGCTTCCTTTGTTTCCTCTCCTTTCTAGCTTCCCTTATCTTTCTACCTCCCTCTCTCTTTCTCTCTCCCTCCATCTCCATCTCTCTCTCTAAATCCTTCTCTCTCTCAGCCTCCCTATCTCCCTCTCTGCCTCCTTATCTCCCTCTCAACCCCATATCTTCACCTATGCCTCCTTAGCTCCCTCCCTTCCTCTCTGCCTCCCTATCTCCCTCTCAGCCCCATATCTTCATCTCTGCCTCCTTAGCTCCCTCTCTTCCTCTCTGCCTCCCTATCTCCCAGCTAGACGAAGGAAAAAAAGAAGGGTGAAGGAAAAGTGTAGGAAAGAAAGAGGAGGATGAGGTGGGGTGAAGAGAGAGCAGAGCGAAGTGAGCGAATGGAAAAGAGACAGACAGCCAGAACGTGCGTGAATTATAAAAAAAGAAAGAAAGAAAAAAAGTGAAAAAGGAAAGTGGAAAAGAAAAGGACAAACGGGAAGAATAATTACACCACGCGTATCCCAATGAGAATTGGCAGAAACAAGAGAAAGAGAATAAGATGGGGAAGAGAGGCATCGGGAGGAAAGGAGATAATGCTTGAGGGTCGGAAAAGAGGGAAGAGGGGTTGA
>NW_020872873.1:1147381-1154881 GCF_003789085.1 Penaeus vannamei
GATCACCATAACCAATACAGTGCACAATACATCAATAAGAAATTGGCCAGGCCTTGCTCTGCCTGTGAAACTCATAGACGGTACTCGCTGCAACGCCCAGCCCGGTCAGCCCTGCATACCCGCGTCCCAGAGGCCCCGAATCCTCTACGCTTTCCCGTTTTCAGATTAACATGTGCATAACCACACGCTCATGTTTACAAAAAAAAATAAGTAGTGGAGGAGGCCAGGGCCAGAATAATGTGTGGTCACGTGACATGGGATACACAGGCCTATGTTACAAGGTTACTTCAACGAAATGAAATGCAACTGATCCGTGACAGATTACGGACTTGTTCCTTTATTCCTAAGGCGGTTTCAGTGTTTTATCACAAATTTGGAGAGGGAGAGGGGGAGGGAGGAGAGGGAGAAGAAGATGGAGGAGAGGAGAGGGAGAAGGAGATGGAGAAGAGGAGAGGGAGAAGGAGATGGAGGAGAAGAGAGGGAGAAGGAGAAGGAAGAGAGGGAGGGAGAGGGAAGAGAGGGAGAGAGGAGGAGAGGGAGAGGGAGAGGGAGGAGAGAGAGAGAGAGAGAGAGAGAGAGAGAGAGAGAGAGAGAGAGAGAGAGAGAGAGAGAGAGAGAGAGAGAGAGAGAGAGAGAGAGAGAGAGAGAAAGAGAAAGAGAGAGAGAAAGAGAAAGAGAGAGAGAGAGAGAAAGAGAGAGAAAGAGAGAGAGAGAGAGAGAGAGAGAGAGAGAGAGAGAGAGAGAGAGAGAGAGAGAGAGAGAGAGAGAGAGAGAGAGAGAGAGAGAGAGAGAGAGAGAGAGAGAGAGAGAGAGAGAGAGAGAAAGAGAGAGGAGAGAGAAAGAGAGAAAGAGAGAGAAAGAGAGAAGAGAGAGAGAGAGAGAGAGAGAGAGAGAGAGAGAGAGAGAGAGAGAGAGAGAGAGAGAGAGAGAGAGAGAGAGAGAGAGAGAGAGAGAGAGAGAGAGAAGAGAGAGAAGAGAGAGAGAGAGAGAAAGAGAAAGAGAGAGAGAGAGAGAGAAGAGAAAGAGAGAGAAGAGAGGAGAGAGAGAGAGAGAGAGAGAGAGAGAGAGAGAGAGAGAGAGAGAGAGAGAGAGAGAGAGAGAGAGAGAGAGAGAGAGAGTGAGAGAGGTAGGAGAGAGGTAGGGATAGTGGGAGAGAGGGAGAGAGGTAGGGATAGTGGGAGAGAAGTAGAGAGAGGAAGGGGGAAAAGAGAAGCGGAAAAATCGAAAGTGTTATTTATTTAAAGAGGGCGATTAGCAGTTCACGGTTTGGCAAGACGGCATATTTTATTCAACTCCTTGCAGCCTACTCCAACTAATTCGGAGTAACTTTTGTATCCATTTATATCGTCGTTTTGTACCATCGGCAAACAATCATGTTTAACGCAAACTGCACTCTATTAAATGTAAACTCCAATAAAAAACCTACATCCTGGCTGATCCTAAAGCACGTTCTGCAAAGCCTGTGCACAGACACGGGCTTGCCAACGCCAATACAACGCAATGACTCCATTTCTGGCCAATTCAAGGCGGCGAGGCGACGCGTGCCACTCAACAGGGCCGAGGATCTGCTGAATGAGGTGGTTCCAGCGTCAACAAGGTCCGCAAGGCGCCGTGAGGAGAGATCCCCAGGCGGGCTTTCATCGCCAACAGACATTTTACGACTCGAGTGGAAGTTTATCCTTCTTTGATCACTTTGTAACCGCCCAGTCCAAGATGGCGAGGCTCGGAGGATTGTCCCGACTGGGTGTGGGCTCCCGTAACTGCACATTTTCTTTCCCAATATCATTCTGGGAATGCAGGCTTTCGTGTCGCCCTTAAGATTCCGAAGATTGATTTTTGCTGGAGCAGAAATAAAGTCGCCCAGGGTGAAATAGGTGCCATCGGTATGTAAAATGCTTATGGATACATACCGTGATTTTCCCGTGACGTTCTCTCAAGGTTTAACGACGAGAACGACAGTCGGCATTCCAGTGCACACCACAAAATGCAACATCCGCACGAGCACATTTCCAACTGTTCGATTACCGAGACTTCTTGCTGTATCTGCGTTGTCAAATTAGATACAGCTTATGTGTGACGGACAAAACGGCTGCGGTTTCAACGTCACTATAACGCTTACGAAGTTGGTATTACTATAAGAAAGTCTGCGCAATTATCGCGGCACTATTTATCACATCGACATCAGGCCGCTAATTCGAGATAGAAAAATAATATGAATAAAAAACAAACAGGGAAATAAATGAGTAAATAAATAAATAATCAAATAAACAATAAATACAGAAGCTTTGGCACCGCTGCCGTCTCACCAGTGACGCAGACTCTCCTGAGAACACCTGTCTAGACAGGGCCTGAGGCTACTATAATCTCAACCCCCGCAGAGCCATCAACCGAAGCGTGGGATGCTACAGCGACTGCCGAACACATTTCACCAGATGCGCAGAACGAGCGAGCGATGGCGGTTCGTTATCTCCATTGGACGGCGCTCACTAATTATGATTTGCGGGCGCGGTTCATCAGCCATTTGTGCCATGACTGGGCGTTGGTAGCGAAGGTTACGAGGTGGTGAGGGAGGAAGCAGCGAAGGGAAAAGGTTGAGCTCCCACACGGTGGAGGGAAGCGGAGGGAAATGGTGAGGGGGGAAAGGCGGAAGAGGCCGTAAGTGACACTCGATGTGGTAACAGCAGAGGCAGAAGTGACGGAAGTGGCAGATGAGGCAAGAAATATTGGACCCAAGAAGCCCTGAAGGTCATGGGTGCAAGAGGGAGGCCAGGCGCGAGGAGAGGCCGCACGAGGTGGTAGTACTGCAGGAGCCGCGGCGAGGAAGACGGGACGCGAACTTACGCCAATGAGAGGATGGGGAGGAGCCAGCCAAAATGGCGGCAAGGGGAGGCAGCAGGAGAACGGGGAAGGGAAGGCTGCAGCGCCTGGTGGAAAAGCAAGGGCGAGGAGGGGAGCCTGGGTCGGACGCCGACACGAGACTCCAGTAGCCATAGCGCCGGCTGCGCCTCGCAGTTTCGCCGCCGGTAAGTGAATCAGCCCCCCGTCGCGTGCTATAACCAACATCCGTCCGGCCCTGATTCTGTTTATAAAGGGGATTAACGATGCACTTCACCTATTGCCATTCACAAATAAACCCACCAACAGCAATCTCGTCCTTAAAAATATTGAAAACAAAGAGTTTATAAAAAGATTTTTAAAAATCAGAGATGGAAAATGCGAAGTAATAAACTTTAACAGGAGGAAATAAGCGTTTCAAAGTAAAATCTTTGGTACAAGAGCGCCAGGAGGGAAGCGGAGGTTGCCATGGTTACGCTACCGCCTCCACAGCTACCTGCCGAAAGTTCACTCTACAGGTGTGTAATTTGATGGCCTCCATACACAGAAGTAGAATAACATGGCGAATCTACGCCTCAACCGCCTTACCCCACACTCCAATCGCCTAAGCAAAGCATGCACATACATACGAGACACGAGACGGAGAGAAGAGACCTGCGAAGCTACAGCAAGCCACCGGAGAATCTTCAGACGTCCATCAATAATGCAACTAGCCACTCTAAGACGGTCAATATATTCGGACACTAGTACGACAATGCGACCTACACTACGCCCAGTATATGCAATACCCAGATAAAACGAACTCACAAATTACACAACAATAAGGTTCAGTCAAAGGGGACGAAGGCTGACTGACTGCGCTGACACTGAGTGAGTTCCTATGAAAGTAAGTGAGTGAGTGGGTGAGTGAGTGAGTGTGGTGTGTACCCGAGTGAGTGAGTGAGTGAGTGAGTGAGTGAGTGAGTGAGTGAGTGAGTGAGTGAGAGTGAGTGAGTGAGTGAGTGAGAAGTGAGAGAGAGAGAGAGAGAGAGAGAGAGAGAGAGAGAGAGAGAGAGAGAGAGAGAGAGAGAGAGAGAGAGAGAGAGAGAGAGAGAGAGAGAGAGAGAGAGAGAGAGAGAGAGAGAGAGAGAGAGGAGAGAGAGAGAGAGAGAGAGAGAGGAGAGAGGAGAGAGGAGAGAGAGAGGAGAGAGAGAGAGAGGAGAGAGGAGAGAGGGAGAGGAGAGGGAGGAGAGGGGTGTGTGTGTGTGTGAGTCCGTGCGTGCGTGCGTGCGTGCGTGTGTGTGTGAGAGTGATTGTGTGTGTGTGAGAGTGATTGTGTGTGTGTGAGTGATTGTGTGTGTGTGAGTGATTGTGTGTGTGTGTGAGTGATTGTGTGTGTGTGTGAGTGATTGTGAGTGTGTGTGTGTTGATGTGTGTCGAGTGATTTTGTGTCGAGTGAATTGTGAGTGTGTGTGTGTGTGTGTTGTGATTGTGTGTGTGATTGTGTGTGTGTGTGTGTGTGTGTGTGTGTGTGTGTGTGTGTGTGTGTGGTGTGTGTGTGTGTGTGTGTGTGTGTGTGTATGTGTGTATGTGTGTGTGTGTGTGTGTGTGTGAGCGCGCGCGTGCGTGTATGAGTGATTGCGTGTGTGTTTGAGTAATTGTGTGTGTGTGTGAGTGTGAGTGATTGTGTGGGCGTGTGAGTGATTGTGTGTGCGTGTGAGTGATTGTGTGTGCGTGTGCGTGTAAACACGCACAGACAGACACACACACACTCAGTCACTCACTCTGGTACACATACATGCATGCATGCATGCATGCACGCACACACACACACACACACACATACTCAGTCACTCATTCTGGTACACATGCATGCATGTACGCGCACTCATTCATACACACTAACCTCAATTTCACACGAACTAACTTAGTGTCAGCTCAGTCACTAATAAATATTGCCATATATATACATATATAAACGTTTATACCTTTTCGTCTTTCAACAACAGCCACCAACAAAACTCATGTAACTCCCACTGTCAAATGGCCTTCCAACTTACACTTCATTATGGCTGGCCCTAAATTTCTTGCAATTGTCATTCGTTACACAAAAAGAGTGGTTGGTTCATTAACGATTCCTGCTGCACATCCCGCCCTACTATCCGCCTACGCATGTAATGGAGAAAAAAAAACAGCGACTGTACATTCCCATTTCCCGCCGGACGCCACCCGCCGAGTGCCATCCTGTCGCCTGCGAGTCAGAATATCAAGCCTGTAATCCCACGTAATGCCAGCTGCCCTTGACCCTCGGGAACGTTTCTCGCGGCACATAAGGAGCTGCTTGTGTGTCCTATTACTGTGGAAAATTTTCCTCCTACGCGCATGCCTGGCTGGGAGCATGATTGGTCCTCGTTTCCAGGCTGGAGGAGGTGGCGGGCTGGAGGTCGATCGCCTGGGCTTTTGGTGGCATGCACGCACGTTCCGCTCTCACTCGACCAGACAGCTAAGACACTGGCGAACCGGCCCGTCAGCCAATCAAAACGCATAGAGCCAGGCAATCACGAACTTTTGTGGGGCAGTCAGTCAGTCTACTAATGAGCCGGGCCAAGCAAGGCCGCAACCCAAGCCGGCCCGACAACCTGCCGGCAAGCTAGCGGGTCTCCAACAACCAGGCAAGGTTCTCAGCCAGACGGTCTCCCCTCATTATTCGGGCTACGTTAGCTCAGATTTCTCCCCCTAACAAGACCACCCCCACTCGTCCCCCAGTGCCCCCCACCACATCGCCTCGCCGCTCCTCAGTTGGCTTAGGTTGTTACACCATTGTGGCCACGCGAACCACCCAATAATTACGGTATCGAACCGTCCTGGCGATGCGGCGGCCGGCCAGCCATCCGGGGAGCGCCCCTCGACGCCGCAGGCCGCCCTCTCCCTATGCAGCTCGATGGCAATCCCGCAGTGTAACCAGTATGGCTCTGGGGACCGCATGGCTGCCCGTAAAGCCTCAAAATGGAGCTTGCACGTAAACAAGACAGGCTGAACGACACGTCGAACACCGCCTGAGTCTATTTCTGGTTCCTTGAATTCCACGAATGTGTCTCTTACTGCCCTATCATGTAACTGACGGATGTGTAATCTTTTCCGACAAATAAACTGCTGAAAACCATCTGTCAGATCATTTTGTCTAGAACATATAATTTCCGTCAAAACAAAACAAAACAAAAATAATGCAAGGGCAGCACGCCGTAGCAGATGAATATCACAGTAACAATTTTGTTCTCTCTGAAATAAAATTGTTTATAATCATAAATAAACGCCAACTTGCACGTATAACCTTATCACATGGGATAACATTTTCTGACACCCGGGTCATTAACTTCAAGATATTTGAGTAAATAATTTTCTAGCATACGTAGATTATACCTTTGCAACTATGTCGGTGAAGTTTGTTCCAATTTCGGCGCTACGAAATCAGTAACAAGTGGGAATGAAGTGCACTGAAAGAAGCCCAAAAATTTTTTAGACGCAATGGGCACGTCAAAGCCCACCAGCACAAGTTACAAGAATACCTCCCAAACTGACCGTGGACACCAATGCTATGCAACCACCTCGTCAGGTTGAAGTGCAAAGTCGACCCTATGGAGCTCCAAGTCTGATTAGACCCAGAGCAAGTGGGAAGATAGTCAGAAGCGAAGAGAAGAACGGCACTTCTGATCCATTTTCTCTATCTTACCGACAAATAATCAACAAGAACCTTTCCAGAAGCCATCTCTATTATAGAAAACAATCACATCAATTTCTGAGAACAAATCGCATGAAGAAAGATCGTTACGGGTCTGCGTGTGAGGTGACGCGGAAAGGGGAGAAAGAGATAGAGAAAGAGAGAGAGAGAGAGAGAGAGAGAGAGAGAGAGAGAGAGAGAGAGAGAGAGAGAGAGAGAGAGAGAGAGAGAGAGAGAGAGAGAGAGAGAGAGAGAGAGAGAGAGAGAGAGAGAGAGAGAGAGAACGAGCGAGAGAAAAAAAAGAACGAGAGAGAGAGAAAAAGAACGAGAGAGAGAATCAGAATCAAATAATTTATTTAGCAAAATACAATACCTCAACAAAAAACAACATAAGAGACAAAGAGAAGGAGAGAGACAGAGAGAAAGAGAAAGAGAGAGAGAGAGAGAGAGAGAGAGAGAGAGAGAGAGAGAGAGAGAGAGAGAGAGAGAGAGAGAGAGAGAGAGAGAGAGAGAGAGAGAGAGAGAGAGCGAGCGAGAGCGAGCGAGAGCGAGAGAGAGAGGAGAGAAGAGAGAAGAGAGAGAGAGAGAGAGAGAGAGAGAGAGAGAGAGAGGAGAGCGAGAGAGAGAAAAAGAGGGAGGAAAAGAGAAAAAAGAGGGAGGAAAGAGAAAAAGAGGGAGGAAAAGAGAAAAGTGAGGGAGTGAGAGAAAAGTGAGGGAGTGAGAGAAAAGTGAGGGAGTGAGAGGTGAGGAGTTAGAGAAAAAGAGGGAGGGAAAGACAAAAGAAGTGAGGGAGAGAGAGGGAGGCGAGGAAGTGAGGGTGAGACAGGGAGGTGAGAAGGGGGTGATGGAGAAAGAGGGAAAGAGGGGGAAGGGGGGTGAGGGAGATGGGAAAAGAGAGAGGTGACGGAGAGAGGGGGAAAGAGAGAAGTTAGGGAGAAGGAGAGAGGTTAGGGTAAGGGATAGGGAAA
>NW_020872873.1:1164881-1169881 GCF_003789085.1 Penaeus vannamei
GCCTTCCGTCTCTTACAGCCGTAATTTCTTAACAGATGGCACCTTGCAGCGACTACCACGATTATAAGAAAACAAAAAACAACTTAAACGGAACAAATGGAAGCAAACTTACCATTGTCTTGAGGCGCTTACTACGCTTTGTTTGCCTGTTCACGTAACACAATATGTGCCTGCTTTTATTGTTATCTAAGATCCGCAGGGACAAAACCTGCGCGGACCTTG
This sequence comes from Penaeus vannamei, assembly GCF_003789085.1. Taxonomy (NCBI): domain Eukaryota; kingdom Metazoa; phylum Arthropoda; class Malacostraca; order Decapoda; family Penaeidae; genus Penaeus; species Penaeus vannamei. The sequence goes on from NW_020872873.1 coordinate 1,165,104, forward strand.
GAGCTGGGGAAAGGGGGATGGGGAGAAGGCACACCCTCCCTCCCTCTGACCCCATGGTAGAAGTGACCAAGGGTAATACACGAAGAAAAACCTACGGTAAAGTCTGGGCATCTATAAAAAAAAAAAGGTAGTAGAAGAATATGTAGTAGAGGAGAAGAAGGGGGGAGAGGAGAAAGACCAGAAGCTGCAATCATGGAAGTAAGACAAGCACGAAGCCCGTCCTTTTACGAAACAGAAGCCGTTGTGAAGGACTGGGCTTCAAAACTTGCTGTGAATTAGCATATTTTCGGACCGCAGTCCTTCCAGACGCGGTTCTGTGCGCAATGCCAATCTCTTGCACGCGACTTTATTTCGCCTAACTTAATATTCCAAGGATTCAACCACCTTAACTAGATTCCGACGCGATTCCTACCGCAATCTTCGATTCATCCCAAAGGGAATCTCAAGAACGAAAAACGAAGGACAGAACACGGAAACGAACTCTCCGGCAAGAACTATCGACGGAAGTGGATGAAACCAGCCAAGATTCTTGCTGAAACACTATGAAAGCAGTCTGTGCTCACCTTTGTGGAGATCACAACAGATCACGCAAGACGAGGAAATTGGAACTTGCTCGCTGAAAATGCTGTTACACAAGATGGATCGAATGATGTATTGTTCAATGTCAGAGCAACAGATTGCACAACAGCAGTTTCAAGAGAGCATTTTCTTTCGCAACACTACCCAGCAGAATGTCTTTGTTCGGTATGTGAAAGACAGACATTTCTACAACCATTGTCAAGATACGACCAGGTTTGCATCGTATATCAGGTTAAGATAAATATTTCATAATACAATGACTGTTCTACCTACCTGCAATGTGCAATTTACATAAACGGCTCTTTGTGCTAACCTCAATTATGGACACACTGCGCTCTGTTATCTACTATAATTTTCCACCAACCTGACACTTGAAATTCTAAGTGCACAGATTCCAAGCTCTTCCGTTCCACTATGCTTAGCTTTTATCCATGAGTTTCACTATCTAATCCCCCAGCCCCTCCAACCCAGCCCCTCCTAGCCGTCTAATCTCAGAGCATCCTCCTGCGCGCTATGTTATTCTCATCTCTCACTGAATATAGAGTTACGTTTCTGCCTAACACGCGCATTGTGCTGTGTCGACATGGAGCTACGACTGGATCGGCGGCCTCCTCCGCCTCCTACACACGGCCTCAAATATCTTCCCGATTTTCCAATGCGTTGTGTGATTTTTTTTCCTAACACAACACTAGAGTAAGTACAATTAGTCCCTTTACCCTCTTGCTCTGAGGATAAAACTCAGGGAGATGAAGAGGCAGTGCGACGGTGGAAGCAGAAGACGGGGGAGGGGGATCCCGGATGGGGGCAGCATCTGGAGCTCAGAGCACAAGATGGATAAATGGATAACGCGTAGACCGAGAGGGAGGGAAGGGGGAGGCAACGTATGACGAAGCGAACGCAAATAGGCCTATCCGGATAGAGGGACGAAGGGGGAAAGTTGGATGAACGGAGAACAGAGGATGAAGAGGAAAAGGAAACGCGGCTAATGCCACAGCCAACATTACGTTCGGTCTCGTCCCCTTATCGCGGTCGCTGCTTAATCTAAGTGCCTCTTAACTCCACCTGCTCCACCTCCTGCTGCCACTTTTTGCTGTAATCAGTGCACTTCATGCTTTTATCTCCGGCTCTAGTTATGCCCATATCGACAGTTCAGCACACAGCAAACACTAATGTGAAGTTCACACAAATTAAGTTTTACTTACATCTCACAAATGCTACCCTGACATTGAAAGTAATGAGAATGACCCACATCCATGCAACATGCATCGCTTTTCGTGTAAATAACTGATGGTTTCTCACTTTCAAAACACAGACCCGCTTCACTATAATGCCAGCCCTGCTCTACATGTAATTCACCTCGCTACAGGTATTAATAGTAATTCTTCATGTTACATGCCCCGTCTTTACTTTTTTTCTTGCAACAGTAATTACACTAATGCTCTATAGACACGTCTCAGAGCCAAACACCATAAAGGCAATCCGTACCTTCAAAAACAATGATAAAGTCAAGCCTCAAACGCCGATTCTCCATCTTAATTTCAAAAAAATAAATAACGTCAACAATAAATAAGCAAATAAATAAAATCCCCGCGGCACTCTTCCCTTCGCAATCAGTCCCCATTCCGGGAGGGGCGCTCGCCACCAACAAAGAGAAAACAAGCTTCCAGTGTCCCCTCTTCCTTCTGCTGTTGAACCCCCTCCTCAGGCCCCTCCCTCTTCCCCAGCCCCACCCCTCCTCCGTCAGCCACCCTTGTCGCCTCACCGACAGAGAGGAAGTTGGCAACTATGGTTCGGACCAGCCGCAACTCCTGACCGCATGCCGCTCCGCCTCGCACTCGCACCCTTAATCGCGTCCAACTCACTCGAACACCCTTTCTCTCGCCCGACTTGTGGCTGCCAAGCGCACAACCGAACGGCCACCTGCGTTATCTTGCTCGCTACTTTTTCTTCCCTCTTTTTGTATCTGCTTTACTCGCACCTCTTTCCCTCTCACCCTTGGCTGTCTAGCACACTGTCACACGCTTGTCCATTTCCATTTTCACAACTTGGCTCTCCTTTCCTTTATTCGTCAGGGCCTAGTATCTTTCCCTCACCCTTAACTCATCTGACACACACTGGCATCCTTCCCCTCACCCTTTATTCATCTGACACACACTAGCATCCTTTCCCTCTCCCTTTACTCATCTGACACACACTGGCACCCTTCCCCTCACCCTCACTCCTCTGACTCACACTGGCATCCTTTCCTTCAACCTTTATTGATTTGATACATCTTACACCTTTTCTCTCGCCCTTTACTATGTAACACAAACGGGCATAATTTCCTTCGCCCTTTATTGTTCTACCACACCCTGACACCCTTTCTCTCACCCTTAGCGACCATGACCCCTGACCACCCTTAGCGACCCACCCCCGCGATGTAACTTGAACTCCTCCTCCTCCCCGCCTTCAGCCGAACCAATATATCCGAACTAGATTGCCACATTCCGTCTCCTCCTCCGTTCTCTTCCCTACATCCTTGTTTCTGCATGACGCAATCACCGCTGCCTTTGTAGCGCCCGCCTGAACGTCTGCTCGTAATTTCTTCCAGCATTACAGGGCGGTGTATCGTCTTTGCCCCCCAAACTGATTCACGTTTCTTAATCTTATTCTTGCTCTTTCCATACGCTCGAAATCGATATTTACTCTACGACAATGGGCTGGCTCTTCTTTGTCCATCATCCCTGAATAATGCTTTCGAAAATTGTATATATCTGAAATCGCTCCATCATGGAATTGATATGGACGCGAGAGGAATAAAGAAGAGAGATACAGATAAGGAGAGAGAAAAAAAAATGCGTCAGTGTCAATATGAATGGAAATGAGGACACGTTTGTGAATATGAATATAGATTTGCGTTCGTTCGTTTGCTTGCGTGCGCCTCTGTGAAAGAAGGGTGTATATGTCCCATCCTCATCGACCGGACAATTAAAGACGCCACAAAGCAGAACAATGTCACCAGAAGGAGACTGATGATTGATCCCAGCCCCTTCACTCCCCCCCCCCTCCCCCCTCCCCCCTTATCTGCCCTTACGCACAAGGGCCCCAAGAGGAGACCCTGCTTCTCGAGTGGTAGTAACTAGCTAAAGTAATGTAACACATCTCTGGATGACGCCACTGTTCCACACTCGCTCCTGACATTCAATCTCCGAGGACCAGGTCGAGGTCTGGAGTAGGAGGGAGGCAACAAGGGTTTGTGGAGAGGCCGAGGGCGGGAGAGCAGAACAAGGTGAGCAGAGGCCGCGAAGAGCCCTACCTATGAGCCCGAGCTTCTTCCTCTCCTCCTCGAGGAAGTGATCATGGAGAGAGGGTCTCCTGCTGTCATATTGATCGAAAGTTCGCTCTTCCGTGCCCCCAACACCCCGTCGCGTCCGGATGAGTGACATTACTAACCAACTGCCATATGGCATGCACTCGGCCTTCGTTTTAACCTTAATAAAGATATCGCCTTTTGCTGAGGCGTTGTCTGAGGTCAGTGCCCCCAGCTGCCCAAACACTTCTCAATTACCACGTCCATTACAGTAATACGGGTTCAAGGAATAACTGAAGCCTTCAAGAAGTTTACAACACTTGATCTTGCAAGCGCTCACTGACACTTGAAACATTTGGGTACTAAACACTTCAGCCCATCTACCACGCCTACACGGTCGTAACCGCACTTTCTTCACGAATCTTTGTCATATTCTCTCAGTTCCCTGAAGAGTCCCTAAAAATCTATATTCTTCTTTCATGCACTCATCTCACATACACCTATGTTGAGAGTAAGAAGAAAAGAGAGCACCAAGGACGACCCCGAGTGAGAGCTTGTATACACAATGTGACCAGCGTGTGTATTTTCGTACGGGACATCTGATCCACAGTAAACAAGAACATGCAAACAAAATGAGATTAGAATGCAATACCGTCCAGGCCATGACTCAAAAAAGGCTTTCTCTGCCCCCTCCCCCTTTCTTTTTCCCGCGATGGCCCCTGACTGAAGCGGCGGCTCCAGTCTCTGGCCGCAGCATCCCATTATCAACCTTGTCGTTAGTTTTGCCGTCGTAAGACACACACAACTCGCCTGCAGGCAGTCCTCGCCGCTGCCTCCGCCACCACCTCCTCGCCTCCCACCCTACACCAGATCCTTAATTAACCTGCAGTAAAATCGATATAATCACGCA
>NW_020872873.1:1204881-1212381 GCF_003789085.1 Penaeus vannamei
CAACAAAGCAGCAATAACAACAGCAACAATGATAATGATCAAATTAATAATAATAGTAACAATAATGATAATAATAAAAATGATTATAATAATAATAATAATAAATATGATATTAATGGCATTGATGATGATGATTGATAATCATAAACAGTAGAATGATTGCTATTTGATAAGAATAAGATTATGAATAATAATGATAATGGCAGTATTAGCAATAATGATAATTGTAATTATGATGACACTAATGATCATATTAATGATAATTATAATAAAGGTAATAATAATAATGATCATAATTATAAGAATAGAAATAATGATAATTATAATAACAGTAATTATTAATGATAACAATAAGGATTATGTAAAAAAACATTGAAAATGATGGTAATGCTAATAATCATAATAATAAGAATAGCATTCATAACAATAAGGATGTTAATTGTACGTTATCTTAATATTTGATGAAAAATGTGTTCATGATAATAAGACAATGGTAGTGATAAAAAAGATGGAACTCATTCAATGCAGATAATCTTAAATCATCATACGTTTCTAGTTTATGATAATATATGTAGGCACCACATACAGATATCTCACCTGTGAAAGCGCTTCCTGCTCTATCTTGGGACAGGACCTCTTGTCTGCATTTCCTGTTGGCAATATATCTGGGTTCTCCCTTGTATGACTATGCCGGGAAATGTGTGTAAGAGCTTTCCATATATGGTATACCTCGCCTTAATGTAAATATTAGCATATCACCCCGTAATAATGATAGGTAACAATGATAGTAAAAATAATAATATGGGCACTTCTACTCTCTGTACGTAATATAAGAAACATGAAGGTGGAATTATATTTCCATTATCTGAACAAACTGCACGAATAGGTCGGCGCAGCTAGGTAATCTCGCTCATTCCAGCTCATCCCCCCCCCCTCAGGAAGGGTTGAATAATAATGATGAAGATGAAGGCAATGGCAATGCTAAAGATCATAATGATAATTACATAGTATACCAGTGACTAGGACTAACAGCAGTAATTCTGATGAAATGAGGTGGATGGTGAATATTAATAATACGAAGTATACGAATTGTTTAGTAACAATATATTACAGTTATTCTTACAATGACAGGAAAACAATGGTAATGATAGTAAAAAAATAACGAAAAAATTTAACAGTGATAATAATCATGATGATGAAAACAATAACGTTATGATAATTATAAGTTATGCAAATATTGATAATAACAACAATGATACAAAAGAACAATAATGATAATACTGCAATGCTGCTGAAGATAGTGATAAAAATAATGATAAAAGATAGTATAATATTAGGGTTAATAATAATTATAGCGAAAATATTAATAGCAGTCATATTAATAACGATGATGATAGTAAAATGATAATAATGATAAGATCAACAAAAATTATAATAATACTAATTATAATAATGATGATTAAAGTAATAATAGTGAACAGAAAAGTGATCGTGATAATACCGACAACAGCTACAATAATCATAAAATAAAACTTATATTGCTGATAATGCCTGGTAAATAGTAATAATGATAAGAATGATAATAAGGATAGCAGTTGTGGTAAGTGGCAAAAGTCTTAGTACTTATGATCATGAAGATATATAATAATGATAATAACAATAACGATAATAGTAATAATGATGATGATATACAATAATAATGATAACAATGATAATCAGGATAATAGTAATAATGATAATGATATCCAATAATAATGATAATAACAATAACAATAACGATAATAGTAATTACGATGATATACAATAATAATAATAATAATAATAATAATAATAATAGTAATGATAATAGTAATAATGATAATGATGATATACAATAATAATGATAATAACATAATAACAATAATAGTTACGATGGCGATGATGATGATAATAATAACGATGATGACGATAGTACTAGTAATAACAAAAACAGTAATGACCATGATAATGATGATAATAATAATAGTAATGACAATGTTAATAATGATAATGGCAAAAATAAAAATAAAACTAATAATAGTAGCAATATTAATCATCAATATAATTATAATTGCGATAACAGTTCTAAAATACTAATAGCACTAACAACAGCAACAACAACAAAAAAAATAACAATATCAGCAATAATGATGATAGAAATATTAACAATAAAACAATAAAGATATCAATAATAATGATAAAAATAAGGATAAGGATAACAATAATAATGACAATATTATTATTAATGATAATCATGGTAAATTCCATGTCAAAAGTGTACCAGGCTTGTCACCCATGTCATCCAAATTAAATGAAATTTGGCACAAAGGAAGTCATTGTGGAGCTAAATAACCCGGTAAAATTTAAAGGGCCAATAATTTGTCACTCTCCCGATATCTGCCCTCAATTGGCCACCTTGAAATGCTCTAGTGGCACAAAGTTCATAATAAATTTGCCATTAATTACACAACCGCTTTGAAACTGGGTACCTGACCAAATTTTGAGGTGAGAAAGTAAAAAATACAGTCAAAAATGACCTAGAAGCAAACCATCAAAAGTTATTCCAAAAATGAATCACATAAATTTAGAAACCCTCAATCCATCCCAACTAATAATAAATTTCTAGCTGCTGGTCAAGTGATATACCTGTTCTTTGCACATGAAATTCAAGCTATATAGTGGTACTACCTCTGAAAAAAAAAAAAATTTGGTTTCTTCTGGTCTCACCAAGTTTTGTTTATTTAAATATTAGCCAGTTTTCGTGCCTGAAATACGTCATCGTTCTAATTTTGGAAACAAAGAGCTTTCATAAATCTCAAAATAAGTTGCGTGTAGGCATACAAAACTTGCTGAAATTGGGCAAAAAGACATCTTATTTTCCTGAATTTGTTAACTGAATTAATGTGGGTCAAAGCCTTAAAAGTCTTGATGAAAACCACATTTACACAACAAAAAGAAAGTTACAAAATGGTATCAGCATAATGCGCTCAATGTATCTATTGTCCTAAAGTTGAAAATCAATCAATCAACTGAATGGTAATTCATTTGGCGTTTGTACGATATCAAACTTGCTGTCCATGATATTCAACATTTTATAAAAGCAGACTTTTAAACTATTAAAGCCGACTAAATCTATCAATTCGCTGCACATCAGGGTGAAGACAGTGCTGACGATCAGACGTCGTAGAGAGTGCAGGAGCAGCAATTTAACAGACAATGTTTGTGACGTACCCAACAGCTGTCGTCTCGCGATGGCCATGCAAATGACCGACTAGGATAGGGAGGATAGTAAATTTAAGTAACGCATCTTCGTGAAATATGTCTTCCTCTGTTACCATTCCAATCCATATTTGGTTGTCGAATATGCACATATCAATCATGGACGACCTCATATCAAAATACCTTACTTCAGGCAGAAACAGAGCCTGAAAATTTAATTTTATAGCATACGTTTCATCTTGGGATACCCGCTTGGTACCTACTGTGGTTGCTGTAAGTGGGGTATATTGGTGGAAGCTTCTTGTTCCTAGCAAAGTTCTAGCACTGACATATCAATCTTCCAATAAGTCCTGCATCTTAACCATATCCTTCTCCCTGATAAACATGAAGGCGATACCCTTAAATTCTTTGCAGAGTTGGTACATACCGCATGGTTTCAAAATCTGATGTTTAGTTGCTTGCTGCCAGCTATACTTTGCTGTTATTCGCTTGGCAGTGCCTCCAATCCCATCACGAATTGACTTCCCATGTCTGGTTGCAAAGAAATCCCACTCAGTCAATTTCAAAATCATACAAATGATGGCATAAGTTTAGGAAATGCTTGCAGTTTTATAACGACCTGTGCAGCCATCTGAAAAATAATATACTTTCGAAATGCTTGTTGGTATATACTCTTTCATGTATGCAACAGACTAAAACTTTCCACACTAGGCTGACATCATGCTCAAGGTCATCTTGAGAGAATACACAAGGAATGTGCTACACGTTCACCATCAGTCTTTATGAAAATTACTATTGGGTGCAATGTACAAGACTGTTCCAGTGACATTCGATTATAGTACAGGAAGACCTTTCGTTATCCTGTCTGAGTTTTAAATGTAAGATTTGCATAAAAAAAATCACCAATTTACTTACCTTCACGGTTTGTGATTTGAAAATGGATCACAGCATTTCTTCTGAAAATTTCCGAAACGCTTTAGTAATGTGTATTCACGATAGCTGCAAATCTTCGCATTTACACTGATCATGGAAATTCCAGATCTCCAATAAATAAGTTCGCGCTGACCATTGGCAATTCGTGGAAAACTTCAATTCACTGCTCCTGGTTAAAGTTAGTTTATGATACCTCTCACCAATTAAATTGCCATAAAACAACTTTCTATGATGATCTGTATGAGAACAACTGCATTGTCTTGTGAACTCAAAGAAAACTGAGTGGTCCTTCAGAAACAGTTCTATTTTAGAAGTTAAGCAGTAATGTCATTCTTGCAATTTTTAGAAATGCAAACAAATCATTAGATTGCTTTCACTCTGCCAGAAACATTGTTGCTGGACAACAGTAGTGTTCAAAAGAATGTTTAAAGTTGCAAATATAAAGTCACACAAGCTTGGAATTATTGATCACGCCATCAGCTAAAACATTGGCAAAAGCGATTTAGGGTGTGAAATGGTGTGATTCTTAAAATGCAACTTCTACCTAAAAGAGAGAGAGAGAGAGAGAGAGAGAGAAAAAATAAATCGGCATGCTTGTAGTTATATGATAAAATTTTGAATTAATGAAATAAACTTGGTTTGATCTTAGCAACTCCAGAAAATCTTGAATATGTTAGGTATGTTTTCCAAACCTGATTTTTTTGCTACCTGTGTATTGTTTCTAATTGAACTAAAAAAGGAGATTTTTTTGACAGAATTTCTGAATTAACAATCAAAAGTTTATAAGTACATTATCATTATTTTATAGGTACATGAACAAAATAATAGATATTACGAATTCTGTTGTATTAGATGTAATGCAACTTAGCAGGGTGCCTATAAAAGGAGAAGATTGTGCCCAATTTTTGATAGGCCATATCTATTAAATTACATGAAAAAGGAAAGAAAATCTCATCTCTATGCGAGGTTTCTAATCACTAAATTTGGCTTGAATCTGAGATAGAAGGTGACAAATCAGAAATTATGGCACACTTTTGCTCGGAATTACTGTCATGGTAAAAATTATATTGATTATGACAGCAATAATGATAATAAAATATGATGATAATCAACAACAACAACTTAATAATGTTAATAATGATGATGATAACAATGATAATAAAAGTAATGATAATGGCGATAAAAGAAATGCGAATGATGACAATGAAAATGATTATGGCAGCAACAATAATAATTAATGTAATAACATTAATCACATTTAGAATAAAGATAAGCTATGTACGACTGTCATCCCCTTCAGTGGTTGTCCCGACACATAGCGAAGGAATAATAATAAAAATATAACGGGGAAAGGATATGGAGGGAAAGTGATAATACACTGATTTAGAGAAAACATTTCGGACAAAGCTCATTTACAGTATTTAATTTACGAAAAGAAAAAAATCATATTTACTTGGCGACTTCAACGCCATTTAGGTAACGAGACTTGGCTAAAATGCGCCCGTGGTTATAAGGTAATCAAGTTCACACTACCCTACAGGCGGGGGCTCTCATCCTGCGACGGCGGTTAGTCTTCGCCGCCGACTGAAGCGCCTGCGGGAGGGAGCCGAACGTTGCTAACAATATGCGTCTGCGGGCCGTATCCGCACGCGGCGAAGGGCGGGTAAGTAGGGATACCAATGATAATGATAATAATAGTATTAATAATGATAATGACAGTAGTAATAATGAAAATAATTTTGATGATAATAAGAATGAGAACAATAACAATAATAATAATGATGAGTTATATTAATAATAATGATAATGACATCAATAATGCTCAAAATAACAGTCATAATAATGATTAAAACAAAGTTGTTAATGGTGATAATAATAACGATACTACTACCAATAATAACAGCAGTAATGGTAATGATAATAATATCAGTTGTAATAATTATGATAATGGTAATGATAATGTGATAATGATAATCATGATAATAATGATAATTATAATATTAATAATTTTAATAATAATAATAATTATGATTATTATGATAATAACAATAATGGTAATATTGATAGTGGAAATAATAATAATGATTATGATAATGTGGACAAAAATAATGTCAATACCATAATGATAAAAAAGTATGATAATATATGATAAGAACAATAAGTAATAATAACAATAATAATGATAGTAGAGATATAACTATTACTACTACTACTACTAAAAGAAATAGTGAGAGTAAAGCTGATTATAATAAAATTGATATAGTAATAAAATCTTTATTGACTATATTAAAAATATAATTAATAGTAATAACAATAATAAAAGATAATTATATTAATGAGAACAAAGGTAATGATAACAGTGATAATAATGATGATAACAATAATATTGATAATAATAAAGATATTAATGATAATAATAAAGATAATAATGATAATAATAAAGATAATAATGATAATAGTAATAACAATAATACTGATAATTATAATGATAATAAAAAACTAATAATAATAAAAGTAATAATAATAATGATGATGATAATAATAATAATGATTATAATAATAATAATAATAATAATAATAATAATAATAATAATAATAATAATAATAATAATAATAATAATAATAATAATAATAACTGTAATAATAGAATAAGAAGAAGAAGAAGAAAAAAACAATGATAATAATTATACGTTTTACGATAATGATTATAATAATAGTGATAATAATCGTAATAATAAGAATAAAGATGATAATAATAACAACATTAATTAAAATTAATAAGGACATTAATAATGATATTGATGACACTATAATAGTGAAAAGGGCAAAGAGGAAATAGCAAAGGGAATAGGGAGGCCGTTCGGGACTAACAAGGGCCGTCGTTCCTCCTCCTAAGCGAGGCTTTCACACTCAGGATGCGGGCAGAAGGGGACAAAGAGGAGGAGGAGAGGAAAGGGGAGAAGAATGAGGCGAGGCGAGGCGAGGCGAGGCGAGGCGAGGCAGGCGGGGGTCCACTGCCGCCGCTCGACGCCCGACGCCAGTGAGCAAGGGGTCGGGAGGATAACAATAATAATAACAATAATGATAACAATAATGATGATAATAATGATAACAATAATGATGATAATAATGATAACAATAATGATGACAGTAATGATGATAATGATAACAATAATAATAATAATAACAAAAATGATAACAATAATAATAACAATAATGATGATAATGATGAAAATAATAATACAAAATGATAACAATAATAATAACAATGAATGATAATAATGATAACAATAAAACATAATATAATAATAATAATAACAATAATAATAA
>NW_020872873.1:1228711-1231211 GCF_003789085.1 Penaeus vannamei
ATGATAAATCATTTTTGTCATTTCATCATGTCATCATTATACATAATAATAATCATCAGCAATTATTATTCAAATGTTGATGGTAATGATAGTAATTATTATCAGTCTCATTCTCAATTATCATCATCATTTTTATCTTTATCATTATAGTTGTTATTAACATTATTATTATTATGTTTTTATTAACATTGTTATAATCATTATCATTATTATCATTCTCATTCTCATCATTATTGTAATTGTTATCATTTTTATCATTATCTTTATAGTTGTTATTATTATTATTATTATTATTATTATTATTAACATTGTTATGATCATTCTCATTCTCATTCTCATAATCATTGTTATTGTTATCATTTTTATCATTATTATTATAGTTATTGATATTAATATTATTATTAACATTGTTTATAATCATTCTCATTCTCATTCTCATCATCATTATTGTTATTGTTATCATCTTTATCATTATCATTATAGTTATTATTATTATTATTAACATTGTTATAATTATCAATATTATCATTTCATCATCATTATCCTTATTATCAATGTTATGATCAATATCATCATTCTTACCTTCCTTTATTACTATCACTGTTATGATTACCATTATCATTATCGTTGTTTTTCTTATCGTTGTTCTCCCCTCCCTCCCTCCCTCCCTCTCTCCCTACAGCCTCCTTCGCATAACGGAAGCCGGCCTGATCGACAAGTGGCGAAGGGAACAGATAATCAAACTCCGTCAGGATGGATCGTCTGGGGGCGGCGGCGTTAGGAGCTCGAGGGCGTCTGGTCCGAGCGCCCTCACCATCACCCACCTCCAGGGCGCCTTCTTCCTCTACGTCATCGGCTTCTTCGTCTCCTCCTTCGCCCTCGTCGGGGAGAAGGTCGTCAGGAAGGTCTTCGCGTAGACGGGAAGAAGAGCTGTCGGGAAGGCGGTGAAACTGGGGTCTTGCGGTCGGTTTGTTAGAATTGTGCCAGGCCCGACCCAGTGAATTTTCATAAATACAGACGCAGAAATAAAGGCATATCTGTCTATATATCTGATAGATATATATTTAACTATTTGCCCGGTTGTCATGCATGGCTAGACTGATAAATATGCATTTATTTCTTTATTTATGCAAATATACGAATATTCTTTGGGTCGGGCCTCGCACAATTCTAACAAACCGACAGTTGGAGTCAAATGAGGCTTTATTTCTGGGAAGGATAATAGGGATGGAGTATTTATAGGGAAAATGTGACAGACGGATATTGCAAGATAGGTGAATAGTTAGTTATAGTGCAGAAGTGGGGGTGATTAGTCCCTTATCGCAGAACAATTTTCAACATTAACAATGTGATTCCGTGTGATCAAGCTTCAGAAATGAGTTAAATACCAAAATTACTAGAGAATGATAAAGATATTCAAACCAATGCAAATCACTCACAGTCTAGGAAAGAATTCAGCGTATCTAAAATCAACTATAGGACCTTTCATTATAAGCTAAAACTGTATATAATGAAATAACCCAAATAACTTAAGCAGAAAAAAAGAGAAAGGACACCGTTTGCTAAAGAATTCCTAGTTTCACTGCGCCGATAGGCCAAAGTACCAAGAGATAGAAGAAAAAGATGAAAAAGAATGTGACTGTTGGTAGATTTATTATAATTTTACATTTCAAGCCAAAACGACTCATTTCTTTGCAGCACCAATCACTTACTGTATTCTCATTAAGTTAGATTTTGGATTTCCTGTGGAGTTAGCTCGTGATATCTGTCTAGAACTTAGAGTAAATGCATTTTTAGATACTTTTTAGATATCAATTAAGTGTCTTTATGAATATATTGCATCGTCTCTACTGATATACTTTCTTTCCTAGGCATTTCTCTTCACTAGTAAAATTAGTCTAATATATGATGAACAGCTGATCGTTTTTATTCCAGCAATATTTCAGTACGTGATAGCAACGCATGATGTTATGTATCGTTCATACACCGCTACGAGAATAACATTTGGTAGTCTGAATGTACATGTTGTAATAAATGTCTGCATGAATCAATCAATCCTTGGCCTGTCATACTTAGATATTTGAGAAAGTTATTTATATTGCTAAAACAGTATAAATATATTGATAGTTTTTATACATTTGGACAGAAAGATTCTGCTATAGTGGCTGATTGTTACTGTAATATTCTGAGTGCAATTTCGAGTGTAAATGCAAGTGGAAAGCGACGTGCAGTGTTGGAGTTTCAGTGTATGTGCTCGTGTGTGTGTATATATATGTGTGTGTGAGTGTATGTATACATATATATGTATATATGTATATATATTATATAATATTATGTATATTATATATATATATATATATATATATATATATATATATATATATATATATATATATATATATATATATATATATAACATTGATAGTAGGGTACGTTAGCTAAATAGCTTGCTAGTCAGATAGATAGACAAATAAACAGATAATAGATAGGTATGTAGATA
>NW_020872873.1:1238711-1241211 GCF_003789085.1 Penaeus vannamei
AAAGCGGCGGTTATTTCGGTAAGGAATTCGAAAATCGTGGTTCCAGTGGACGAGAAACTCGACCTTGAGGCCATCGGTGTAACATCGAGAGGCGCCAAACCCACCGACGAGGGGCGCTGCTCTTCTGTTCATGGTATACCCCGTTCATCGTGATTATACTACAATCGTCTCTGTATACAATGCTGACTATGTCAAGGTTATTATGCTGATTCAGTGGGAATGTTACGAGGTAACTGTAATACGTCCGCCGCTCCGAGATCGACGATAATTTTGTAACGCTCTAGCCTGCCGGGAATACGGGTGGAGTTTTGTTTCCTCGGCGGGGGTTGGGGGGCGCAGCCCCCACAGGGGGGGTCGCAAGGGGCGCAGCCCCCTGCAATGGAAAGTCATGTGAATAACCATGGTTATTTTCAGTTTGTTATATTATTAGTGTTATTTAACCCCGCATTTTCCCTGGAACCTTCCACCATGCCCTCCCTTGCTATCGCTAACGGGGGGGGGGGGGTTCCGCGCAATGCAAAAACTATATATTTGCAGTGTGGACAGTGAGAGGAATCCAACGATACCAAAATCGTCGATATCGGAGAGGCGAAGGTAATATGGAAAATTACCTTGGTTTGTATCGGGCTATCAAAATATATAGGTTTTAACTCCCAATTCAGACCCCACCTCGTTCTGCATATTGTCCCTTTTTTCGATTCCCTCAACATGGTGCCCTGCGGCCGCTGGCCATCACCACCTTCACCTCTCTCGCATTGCAACGTACGTTAAAACGCGTGTTAAACGGTTTTAATTGTCTAACCTTCATAAAAATCCAAACATGTTGTCAGTCCGGCGCTGAAGCCAGCCTTCGCCACACGAAATGGTAGTTAGATGCTAAGGAGACAGCTGTTGACTCTTAGCAATCATGCGCGTTGATGGTTCCAAACTTCCAATGCTCGCTTTCAGTTGTCTCCGAAAGATATAGCGTTTTTAAAAAACGATCGAGTGTTTACAATACTGTACTGCACAGTTACATTCTACAGGTGATGCTCACAATTCCGTAGAAATGTTGAAATTCGTAAATTTCTTCAAGCTCTCACGAACTCGAGTAACAATGTTTACATTTCTCGCGCCCTTTTCCAAGATATGAACAGCCTGGCACAAAACGAAAACTGACTCAAAGTAAAGCATTACACACAAATAAAATCTCAAACACATTATAGTGGCTTGTAAATTTATTCTACAAACCCAATTATACTATAATTACATACAAATCTTAACACTCACAAATATCGAACAATGGTAACATTTTGGCAGTTGAAAACCTGAAGAAAAAACGAAATATCACTCAATGTTACTGCATTGCACATAAATAAAGTCTCAAATACCTTACATTACCCAGTAATTACATTCTACAACCTTTAACATACTATAATTAGAAGCATAACTCATTAACACACTCAAATAAGAAAAAAATAATTACATCTGGTACCGGGATTTGGCATCTAAATAACACATTTGAAGAAAACATGCCAAATACCACCAACGCTTACCCTGTTTTATACAAGTAAAGATTTATAATTTTTTCCACAACCACATTGATACATGTAGCAAAGTCAATTTGTATGCTATCCTTATAATGTATAGCAGGTTTTGTAAAGAAAAAAATCCCGAAAACGTGATATATAGGAAATTCTCGTCACAATATAATGGTAAATTATAAAGATTAATCACCAAGAAAGATTACCCTTGCAAAATGAGTTGGCTTCGGCAGAAAGGTGAATTATGCACCCTACTCACCCATTTGACCAAGTTTACCATAAGCGTACATAAATCTACCGTTTCCTTACCCCACATTTTTAACAGTGGATAGAGAATGTTAGGGCATATGAAGAACTGGACGTCTGCCGGGGACCCCCAAAGAGGGCAAAAATATCAGCTAGATCAAACATAGAGAGGTACCGTACACAGTGTATTTCAGGGTAATTTACATAACACACTGGGTAAAAAATGATTCATTCCAGACATAATCTCTGCTGCACTAGGCCTGCCAGACGCCCCAAACAGGCCTAAAATTTGGGCTGGATCAAACATTATTGGTACCATCTGAAATAAAGTTTATATGCTTCAACACACCTGAGAGAGTACAGAATGGACAATGCCAGACAAATTACCTGCTGCTATATACAATACGATGGAGATCTTTGTAATAAAGTTTATATGCTGCAACACACCTGAGAGAGTACAGAATGGACAATGCCAGACAAATATTTGCGTGTATGATTCATTCAACCTTTCCTTTTTTCCCATTCTTATCTTTTTCTATTTTTTTATGAAAGATAAACAATGCGATGGAGAAGACGAATATTGTTTGGCAGTTTCAGATTATATAAAAACCTGCAATCCCATTTATGCGGAAGCCATGTCACTTGCGCAAGGTGAATTCTCAGCTGTTGATGACTAACTTAGTTTTGCTTCACAAATGTACTTATATAAGTAAACTCTGCTGAAAAATGGT
>NW_020872873.1:1251211-1253711 GCF_003789085.1 Penaeus vannamei
ATAATGCTAATATGTAAGTTTCGTTCTAATCATCCCTGGCTATATTTTCTAGTCCGCATTGGTAGTTCCCTCTGGCTAGAGTTGCCTCCAGCGAGGTGAAAGTGGAGACAGGGATAAAGGGGAATCTTTTGAGGTCGAGTGACAGTTTGGTTAAAGAAGGAAGGGCTAAGAGTGACGTGACGGATTGGGCAGACAACGAACCTGCACCGAGATAAATTACGCTAAGTTTATGCAGACTGTTGTTCTTCAGGAGTTTATCCATGACTGTGTCTGTTAAAGCGTCCTGGTTAACGTCTAGGGTGAGGGTCTCGAGCGATCTGTTGTGGGCGATTAGTCTCTCGAGCAGTGCCGGCTGGATCACCGCGCTCGAGAGATTGAACCTCTTCAACTCGGGGAAAGCAATGGCGTTCTTCGAAGGCAGGCGATCTCCATGACTAGAGGATATGTTGACGTGTTTCATCTCCAGACGCTGGAGGTGTGGACAGTGCTCCTGGATGGTCTTGATGGTGTCCATGGAGATGGAGTGGTAGGTGTATTCCTCAAACTCCAAGTCGAGTTCCAGGAGGTTCTTGCCGACGGCCTTCACGGCGGACACAATAAGTTCTTCGGAAACAAGGCGAAGGCTTAATGCTTTCAGTTCCTGGAATTCGGACAAAACTTCCAAGGATGTGAGACTCGGGTCGTAACACTCGATCATGAGGCTCTGCAGACGGGGACAGAGATCCACGAGGCTCCTGAGTGTTTCTTCTGTAGGTCTCCACTGAGCTAGCGAGGAGAGGGAGAAGGAGCCAGGCTCTGTGGTGACCTGCTGGAGGAAGAGCAGAATGTCGCTGATGGGAGAATTCCAGGCAGTGTATTGGATTTGTCGAAGGTTCCGGAGGAAACACAAGAGCACCAAAGCGCCGCAGACAGAGAGTCTTGGGGACTCTACAGACAGGTACCGGAGAGACTGTAGTGCCGCTGATTCGAGTTCGGTCGCGTCGCCGCCGCTGCAGATGATGTTCCCGAGGGCGGAGAAGTCTGTGTTTGCCCCCACCAAGGCGCGCACGACATCCTCGTCGGAGACCGTGCAGGAGTCCAGCTGGAGCGAGCGGAGGTCGCACGGATTCTCCTGAAGGTGTGTGAGGACTTCGCTGCAAAGGTCTCCAGACACGTGAATTGACCAAAGTTGGGGACAGCGGTTCAGGATTCTCGGCAGGAATCCTTCCTCCATTTCCACGCCCTCTAAATGTAGACTTTCCAGGTGGAAACTTTTCACGTCGTTCAGAACTTCCAGGATTTCAAGGCAGTCTTCGCGGTCAAAATGCACCTGTTGTTTGTTCTTGGCGTCGGTAGTGATGCCAATGTGATTGACATTTGTCAGCAAGTGCGTGCAGAGAAGGGTCTTTAACTGGTGTTTATTTTCATTCTTCTGACTCGACGCAACTTCCCGCATAACATCCGTTCGCACGTCCAAAGGAAGAGAAGTTCTCAGAAGTTCACAAACGTTTTTGAGTTCACCCTGAGGAAGGACAGATATTCAAGATGTTAAGAGCCTGTGATGCATGTCATTCTAACCGCCTCATATAAGAGAGGATTCCTCCCTGTATTTAGAGATGCTGTTTTAAGCAATAATAGCAAATTTTAGCCAATTTCATGACATAATTGCAAGAAGTACCATCATTACAGATGGTCATATCGCAACTCCTTACCTTATTTTGGTGATTAGTCGCTGTGGAGGCCACCAGCGCGGCTACACTGGACTGGGTTAGGTCACACAAACGAAGTGGATCTTTGTGTGGGGCAACTTGACGCCAACCTGTCGAAGAATACAAATATCAGAATGACTCTCTCTCTTTATTTCTGGATAAACATATATTCCACCCCTTCTATTGACACGAACTGCAATCAAGGTCCCGTTAGCACTTATTCGACCGCACTGTTTCCGTTATCATTCGATCCAACGGGAAGGTTCCGTTTGTACTAGGCGTGTCGCAGGGGTTCAGTGAGGTCATATTGATCCACGCTGTCCCTTTGCTGTACTTTTTGTGAATAAAGTCAGTACGAGAATAAGTGTCGAAAGCTTGACATTTCGGGGTGCGAAGTCACCACCAGAACGATATAATGTACAAAAAGATAATCGTACGTATAATTTCTTTGACATTTGTTTGTACGAACCCCACGTCATGCAAGAGAAACAAATAAGGTACTTACTGTGTGAATTATCCATATCCCTCCTTCACAGTTGCACTAAACTTAAAACAGAAAAGCGGCAAGGACGAGGCACTGGCAGAGGATATCCTACTGTCAGCGAGATGTTGCCAACTCCCTAGCTGAAGTCCAACTGGCGGGAGCCGGCGAAACGCGAGCTATATATAGTCACACATGTCGGCGCGTGCGTTCGTGTGTGTATTTCAGCCACGCCTCATATCAGCATCGAGGTTGGGTAAGTTGTTTATTTGTTTGTGTGATGGATGTGGGAATGTGCTTTGATTAAATGTGTCTTTTTATCATTATACTG
>NW_020872873.1:1261211-1263711 GCF_003789085.1 Penaeus vannamei
TATATAATTTTATAAATAATATAATAATAATACAATATCAACAGAAGAATGTTGCTAGAATTTCTCAGACTGTTTTCACGTGAAATATTCTTTATTTCATAGAATAGCAGATATATTCTCGATTTAGAGAGACGAGGTGTTTAACAGTGAGAGGTAAATTGGCCTGTTTCTGCGTAGTCCTACTGTTTAAGAGGACAGGCTAGTGGTTCAGAAAGAAAGGAATTCAATAGCAGCTATTAACTATGATGTATTGGATTTTACTATTTAGTGTTTATTTCCTGTTTCCCATTTACTGTTTATTTTCCTGTTTCCTATATGATATTTTTCTCTTTCTATTTACTGTTTATTTCCTATTTCCTCTTTACTTTATTTTCTATTTACTGTTTATTTCCTAACTTTACTATTTTTCCTATATACTGTTTATTTCCTATTTACTACTTCCTGTTTATTTCCTATTTTCTATTTATTGTTTTTTCCTATTTCCTCTTTACTACTTACTGTTTATTTAATATTTCCTATATACTGTTTATTTCCTTTTTCCTATTTACTGTTTATTTCCTATTTCCTCTTTACTAAGTACTGTTTATTTAATATTTCCTATATACTGTTTATTTCCTTTTTACTACTTCCGGTTTATTTCCTATTTCCTATTTACTGTTTATTTCCCTGTGTTTCTCTGCAATAAGAATTAGAAAAAGAAGAAGGAGGAGGAGGAGCAAGAGCAGGAGTAGAAGAATAAGAATAAGAAGGATAAGAAGAAGAAGAAAGAAGGAGAAATAGAAGGAGAAGGAGAAGAAGGAGAAAGAGAAGAAGAAGGAGAAAGAGAAGAAGAAGAAGGGGAAGAAAAAGAAGAAAGAGAAGAAGGAGAAGGAGAAGAAGACGCAGGAGAAGGAGGAGAAAGAGAAGAAGAAGAAGAAGAAGAAAGAGAAGAAGGAAAGAAGAAGACGCAGGAGAAGAAGAGAAAGAGAAGAAGAAGAAGAAGAAGGGAAGGCGGAAAATGAGGAGGTGAAGAAGAAGAAGATGACAAAGAAGAAAACGACGACGAAGAAGAAGGAGAAGAAGAAGAGGAAATAATAATAACATCTGTACAGCCAGCAACAACAGCGGTGACGCCTCGCCAGTCTTGGGCTCGGTGAGATCATGCCCTTCTTGCCCTGAAAGGAAGCTCGCGGTCAAACAACTTGGGCATAGTTAGAATAGTTCGAATGTGAGGAGGTGGGAAAGTACGGAAATCAGGCGAAGAAGTGCAAAAATAACTGAAATATACATACATATTGAGAGAGAGAGAGAGAGAGAGAGAGAGAGAGAGAGAGAGAGAGAGAGAGAGAGAGAGAGAGAGAGAGAGAGAGAGAGAGAGAGAGAGAGAGAGAGAGAGGGGGGGGGCGCTTTTATTCCTGTTTAGTTGTTAATTTGGTGGATATATTGGAAACCTGCCTTAAGAAATAAATTATCGTTTATTATTTCGAAAATGGTTATCAAGAAATCTTATCACATCGTTTTATTTCAATTCCTTATCATATTTTCTATATAAAAAACTTAAACATTGTTGGAACTGTATTCATATTAATATTCGTCATAGAAAATATCATTTCATATGAATATGTATGTACATATATGGCTCTGCATTATCCTAAGCAGCTACTCTCTGACTTCTCTGTCTTATATCACTTGGATCCACTATTTAGATAATGGTAAACTTTTGATATGTTATTTGGAAAAGAACATATGACATTAGTTCATACGCCATTATATTTCCAGATGTTTACACCTGGAAATCTGCCCAGGTCTAAAGACTGTTAATATACAAGTTTCGCAACACCTGCATCCTATATACCCTACCGTCATTATATTAATGCACCGCTGCACACATTCATTGCTTTTCATTTTACATAATTCATTTTCACCAACAGTTTCGGAAATAATGTTATAAATTAGGTTGATTGACGATGCACTTTAAATCAATTTGTATCCAAAGTAACTTTAATGCTGATATAATAGACATTAATACTTTCTGTAAGTATGTGATTGCGAAGGGCGGAACCAAGTGGCCCATCTCACTCAAGTTGACCCCAACCTAACCATACTGGAGGTCGTGGTTCGCAGGAGACACCCAAACGAAATAAAAGGAAAACAAGGGAATCGATATTTATACCTTTACAACCCATTACCCTCGAAGTTATGCGGCCAAAGCCATTTATCAGTGTCTGGTAGCCCAAGAGGCGCTATTTGAGACGATACATTATTCACACCCACAAATATTACCCACAGTGTGTGTGTGTGTGTGTGTGTGTGTGTGTGTGTGTGTGTGTGTGTGTGTGTGTGTGTGTGTGTGTGTGTGTGTGTGTGTTGTGTGTGTGTGTGTGTGTGTGTGTGTGTGAGAGAGAGAGAGAGAGAGAGAGAGAGAGAGAGATAGAGATAGAGAGAGAGAGAGAGAGAGAGAGAGAGAGAGAGAGAGAGAGAGAGAGGGGGTGAGTGAGAGGGAGAGAGGAGGGGTGCAGAC